>WXVQ01000324.1:0-41840 GCA_013372465.1 Nitzschia sp. Nitz4 | reverse complement strand
AAATTGGGCACTATCATAGGCGCAATAGTTTCATCCCTGCCTACCGGTATCTGCCTTCGTGCCTTCTTCGGCACCCCTCTCATATACCTACAGCAGTTGGAAAGTACAGTAGGATGGTAGGTAACTGTTGAGGGCTGAGGGATTCGCTTCGGTTAGTCCCTCCCCTGCCATACGACTGCAATAAAGTAGCAAAAGGCCCTCTAGTCACAAGTCTCATAGGTAGGTCGTAATTTCATGGACAGCGTTTAGCCTTTTACTACTCGTAGTGTCCCAAACCAACGGAATTTGGAGATATCCACACGAGAACCAGAGTTGTAACTAATTTTTTCAGATGTCCTTGCACATACAATCGAACCCTAATCACCTGTCTCCGTTGTGAGTAGCCCTAGGATACCGTGGTGGCAACCGACAGAATGCACGCTGCCACATAGGTTCTCTGTGACAAAGAGCATGCCGGGATTTGAATCCAAGAAGCGCCGAAATGTCGTGTTGTGACTTTACATGGGGGACTATTGACCAATCAATTGTCTGCATTTGTCACATACGAGCCGTACTTAGGGGTGGTGTAGCACGGGGCATGGCCAAGATTGTTGGTTGGGGGGGGTTTTAGATGCCGCCACCATCCGCAACAGTGGAAAGATATGCTTCCACAACTCGCGAGTACGGAGCTCCATCAAGAGGTAATGTTATGGTACATGCTGAGGATGCGTTGCAGGAAGATCAAATCAATTCTAACGACGATTTCGACTTGCTTTTACAGTGTTCATACTGCGTCCTGTGATAGTGACATCTCTTGTTTCATTGGTCAAAGGATACACAATTACAGCAACCATGAAGTCTACGAAGTTCATTTTCACTCGCCTTTTCCTCATCCTTTGGTGTGCATGGTCTGTCTCTGGTATGGATGGAACATTTGAACTCCGCACTCGTGACTTGAAGCCGAAGGCTGCGAAGAAGACCAAGGCTCCGAAAACTCCTGCTCCCACAGGTATGCCTTCTGCTACTCCATCGTTGTCCCCGTCCGTCAGTGCTGCACCTTCCGCTGCGCCCTCAGAGTCTCCAAGTAATGCACCTACCACTTCGCCTTCTGATGCTCCCAGTCTAAGCCCATCCGAGTCACCTTCGGATGTACCCTCTCTATCTCCTTCGGAGTCTCCAAGTCAAGTTCCTTCGGTCTCGCCTTCCGATGTTCCTAGTCTTAGCCCCTCTGAGTCTCCTTCAGATGTACCCTCTCTGTCTCCTTCGGAATCTCCAAGTCAAGTTCCTTCGGTCTCGCCTTCCGATGTTCCTAGTCTTAGCCCCTCTGAGTCTCCTTCAGCGGTGCCATCCGATGCGCCATCCACGGCTCCTAGTGTGGCCCCATCAGTCAGTGTGGCGCCTTCCGAGTCTCCTTCAATGACTCCGTCTGCTGCTCCATCAACTTCCATGGCTCCTTCTGGAGTCCCATCCGCTGCTCCCACAAAGTCTTCCAAGTCCAAGTCCAAGTCCAAGGGTACCAGTACCAAGGCACCAAGCAGCACTTCCAAGTCTAGTGGCAGCACTAAATCGCCAACCACACCAAGCCCCGCCGGCACGAGTACCAAGGCACCCAGCCCCATTGGCAGTACCAAGGCACCCACTACTCCCAGCCCTGCTGGTATCAGTACCAAGGCACCCGCCAGCATCAAAGCCCGGGCTCTTCACATCATGGGGTAGAGTGGCTTTCCTCGCGAGCAATGGCTCAAGAGTCACTGGTATTTCGAGTTCCTATTGGAAATGCATTAGCCGATATGGATCGTCATCGTGGAGGAACATATTCGCCATTGCTTCAATTGCTTAGTTTGTGTTGCGTTTAAATTCATACTAGTAGTAAACATCTATAGTGTAGCGGGAAGCATGTTCGGAGATGGAAGGCTGTCCTATGACGGGGACTCTTTATGTCCAGGTGGAGGGGAGGCAAGGAGAGCTTGGTTATGAAAGGTCCAACCACATCACATGCTTGTTTTTCTCCGAAAGCAGTCACACACCGCCTTGCGTACGTAGTGGACTGAATGCTCTCCGCTCTAGCAACCCATTGATCCATTGATGATCAAAAGCGGCGTCCACAGCCACTACGACCAAGACTACAGTTCAGACTGCTGCAGTAGTTCAGTAGTTCTGCATCTACCTAGATTTAGATCCGTCGAGGCATCCATTGAAGATCATCATCGGCAACTAATGTAAAGGTGCGGCTGCTTGGTGCGAGTAGGCATGTACTAGTACTCAAATGAAAATGGAAGCGCAAAAAATAGGGTCGACGCCCGCATGTAGCAGGAAGGTCCTTCCTCTTCCTCCGTCGTCGTCGTTATTACAATCCACATTTAACTACCGACAATTCTAAATACAATAAATCGTGAAATGGACTGGATTCGCATCGTACTCGACGTTTAGACCAACAACGCCTTATTTACTTGGTACTTTGGTCGTTGTTTGGAGCAGCAGCAACATCAAGCAAGATGAGGAACGCAAGAGTATATTGCCCTTCCCACGAGAAGGTACGAGTAACAACTATACGGTAGTGAACCACATGATAAGTGATGCACAATCAATCGGATCCTCAAATTTTTGGCAATGTAGTTCCAGGTATTGCGTTCGCATCTACTACAGCTACAGAACCACCACAGCAACGGAAGAGATAAAAACCCTTTGCGTGACCGGCCGGCGGCACATACATCATAGTGTTGTTGCCGTACTACTAATATTTAACAGTATCTTCTTTGATATCCAAAAAGTCATGCGGTGGGTCAAACATGTCACATGTCGCGGGCGGCGGCGGCAAGCGCTACGACGAAGAAGGACACTACTACTACTTCCACCACAAATCTTTCAGTGAGAAACTCCAAAAAGGTACGGCTAGATCTCCTCTGATGAGGGGGTCCAAGATGTTGTTGTTCAAACCAGCTCCCTTACACCATTTTCATTCTCTTCCCATAGATTTCCCACTGCAACCTTGTTCTTGTGATAGTAGCACCGATACCGAGCCTATCGAACAGCGGTTATGAAGCACTACACCACTACCAACATCTTCCCTAGGGTCATTCGCCTTTTCCTCGTTTTTTGGTCTGCTGGGGCTGTGTCTGGTTTTGACGGGACCGTCGAACTCCGCACTCGTCAATTGAAGCCAAAAACTGTGAAAAAAGTGAAGGCTCAAAAGAAGGCCAAGAAAACACCTCGTCCAACCAAGCCCCCCACAGCCACGCCTACGTTTTCTCCATCGTCTTCCTCCCCCTCCAGCATGCCTTCTCCACACCCTGCCGTCATAGAGAAAGAGTCCAGTATTTCCGACGTTATCTCCCTCGCCTTCGGAACTTCCTTCTTGAACGCAGCTACCGTGGACGTCCCTTCTCAGTCTCCTAGTCAGAATCCGGGAGAGTTGTCCCCTTCGGATCCTTTTGGTGGTTTTGCCATCGCCTCTGACACTGCTAACTTGGGCACTGATCCTTCGGAATTCCCATCTCAATCTCCTTCGCAATCTGCTGTTCCCTCTCGAGACCCTTCGCAAGCTCCAAGTCAGCAGCCATCCACCTCTGCTGTTCCCTCTCGGGATCCTTCGCAGTCTCCAAGTCAAGAACCATCTACCTCCGAGATTCCCTCTCAGTCTCCTTCGCAATCACCAAGTGCAATGCCTTCCACTTCGGCTGCTCCCTCTCTTGCACCTTCGCAATCCCCAAGTCAACAGCCGTCTGATTCGGAGCCACCAAGTCAAAGTCCCTCGGTGTCACCCTCAGAGCTGCCTTCTTTGTCTCCTTCCAGTGCTCCTAGTCTGGATCCTTCGCAATCACCTTCAGAGCTTCCCTCTCTTGCACCTTCGCAATCACCAAGTCAACAGCCGTCTGATTCGGAGCCACCAAGCCAAAGTCCCTCCGAGTCACCCTCAGAGCTGCCTTCTTTGTCTCCTTCCAGTGCTCCTAGTCTGGATCCTTCGGAATCACCTTCCCAGGCTCCCTCTCTTGTACCTTCGCAATCCCCAAGCCAAAGTCCCTCGGAGTCAACCTCAGAATCGCCTTCTTTGTCTCCTTCCAGTGCTCCTAGTCGGGATCCTTCGGAATCACCTTCCCAGGCTCCCTCTCTTGCACCTTCGCAATCCCCAAGCCAAAGTCCCTCGGAGTCAACCTCAGAATCGCCTTCTTTGTCTCCTTCCAGTGCTCCTAGTCGGGATCCTTCGGAATCACCTTCCCAGGCTCCCTCTCTTGCACCTTCGCAATCCCCAAGTAAAGAGCCGTCCACTGCTCCTTCCAGTGCTCCTAGTCTGGAACCTTCGCAATCTCCAAGTCAAATACCGTCTACCATGCCTTCCGCGGCTCCAAGTCCAGGACTTTCGGAGTCGCCTTCGGATGCGCCTTCTCGGGATCCTTCGATATCTCCAAGTCAAATGCCATCTCAGTCTGCTAAACCCACCGGGGCTTTTTCGGAATCTCCAAGTCAAACGCCATCTATTTCCGATCCACCAAGTCAAAATCCTTCAGAAGCACCTTCGGCGTTGCCATCACAATCTCCTTCTGAGAGACCTAGTTTGAGCCCCTCGCAATCACCTTCAGAGACGCCCTCTGTGGCTCCTTCGGATTCTCCAAGTGAGGCGCCTTCTACCATGCCTTCGGTTGCTCCCAGTGTGATGCCATCAGAGTCTCCAAGTGACGCGCCTTCTACCATGCCTTCGGATGCTCCCAGTCTGAATCCATCAGAGTCCCCTTCAGAGGCTCCCTCTGTGGCACCTTCGGAATCTCCAAGTAACTTGCCGTCTACCATGCCTTCGGATGCTCCCAGTCTGAATCCATCAGAGTCCCCTTCAGACGTTCCTTCCGTTGCACCTTCGGAATCTCCAAGCAACTTGCCGTCTGCCTCGCCCTCTGATGCTCCCAGTCTGAATCCATCAGAGTCCCCTTCAGACGTTCCTTCCGTTGCACCTTCGGAATCTCCAAGCAACTTGCCGTCTGCCTCGCCCTCTGATGCTCCCAGTCTGAATCCATCAGAGTCCCCTTCAGACGTTCCTTCCGTTGCACCTTCGGAATCTCCAAGTAACTTGCCGTCTACCTCGCCTTCTGATGCCCCTAGTGTTGCTCCAACTGCCAGTGCCGCTCCTTCTACCAGTGCCGCGCCTACGAGTGAGTCCTTGGCTCCTACTGTCGCTCCAACTGTTGCCCCTGTTGTCTCTTCCACAAAATCTTCCAAGTCGAAAGGCAAGTCGAAGGGTAGCAGTACAAAGGCCCCGAGTGATAGCTCCAAGTCCAAGGGCAGCAGTACAAAGGCTCCAAGTGGCAGCTCCAAGTCCAAGGGTAGCAGTACCAAGGCCCCGAGTGATAGCTCCAAGTCCAAGAGCGGTAGTACCAAGTCCCCAAGTGACAGCTCCAAATCCAAGAGTGGCAGTACCAAGTCACCTAGTGGCAGTACCAAGTCTCCAAGTGACAGTTCCACAAAGGCACCCAGCACACCCAGTCCTTATAGCATCAAAGCCACCAAGGCGCCTAAAACCGGTCGTGCTTTACTTCACATTATGGGGTAAAAAGAGATATGCATTGCAGTCAATGATTCAATGTTTGATTCCCTTGGGAGAAGTCGGGCCTCCTCCCATTGCTACCCATGGCACGGGGTGAGGGACCTCTTCACATTGCGTTCTTTTAGGAGCGGCATGGGGTTGCTGATGATGCTACATTCTTTTTTACTTGTTGTGCTTTGTCATTTGATTCATATTAGAGTCTGTCAGCCCAGAAAATGAAATCATCTGATGAACAAAGTGAGGTTCAAGCGGAAAGTAGGGACGAGTGCACTCCGAAATTATGGTGGTCACACAGTATCCACCACGTGGTGCAATCCTCCGCACCGGTCAGTGCTGATGGTGCACCACCAGCACCCCGGCTGCATCTTCCATCCATGACAATTTCTTGAGAATTATGTCCAGGTTGACCCTCGTACGAGTACGCCTGATCAAACAAATAGAGAGCAAGGTCACTGGTGCAGTACCTCCACGGAGGCCGGCGACGTAGCTGACGAGGACGAGACCACGACGGAAGCAACACGCATCGTCGGTCTTCTCGTGCAGAGAACATCGTTTGCATGGTCCTTGTGTACCGTTCCTTACTTACAGTACCAACATATCATTGATAGTAGTAGTATCTCGTTGCCAAGGAAGTTCTTCACCCTACGCATGTATCGTAGTTCAAGTGAACTATATGCTCATGTCTTGCCCAAGAGACGAAAGGTTTTGATCAAGTAAGAAAGGGGTCGTCGTACTAACAGTAAAACAGTAGCAGAGGAGGAATGCAAACTGGCATGGTTTTATATTTTTCATTCTCTATCTAAAAGCCTGGCAGTCGTGTTGGCCCGGATATTCCCTCCATATACATCAGGATTGGGGTTTAATGAGACGTCAATAAGAAGGTTTGTACTTAGTATTTCCTTCTTATAGGGGGCCCGAACCCCTATTACACCCGCCCATGGAAACATGCCGAAGAAGGTGTTGTGCATAATACGATATTTCGTCCAATGTCTTCACACATACAAATATTGACCAATCATTTCCCTCCGTTGGGGTCGTTTTTCGGCCGTCGGTTGTGAAACCAAAATGGGTCTTAGAAATCCCGGCAGTACTAGGTGGAGATAAGCAAGTGAATTGTCTTATAATTTCGCGAGTAGGAAACAGGTAAGGGGATGTGACACCCCGCTGATGCTGCTGCACGATGATGGAGTCTTCTCTAACACCCTCTTCGTTCCTTCGTTTGGCCTTTTCACAGAGTCATTCCTTTTGCGTCTTTGTGCTAGAACCATCGTCTACTGTCATCAAACGAGATCAAGAACAACCAACACCACCGCAACAATGAAATCCGCCATCTTGAGTTTCTTCCGCCTCTTTTGCATATTGTTGTCTGCTTGGGTTGCCTCCGCTGACCTCGCTGCCTTGAACCTTGACCTTGGTCGCGTGCGTGACTTGAAACCAAAGAAGACCAAGGCACCATCTCCCAAGTCTGTCAAGAGTAGCAAGACTAGGTCTCCCACCTCCGCGCCTACTACCTCGGCGCCTTCCGTTTCAATGGTACCCACCTCTCAGCCAACGCCTGGTCCTACTTCTTCGCCTACCCTTTCAAGTGCTCCTACCGGTGTTCCTTCAGCCTCTCCTACCAAGTCTCCCAAGAGCACCAAGGCCGCCAAGTCCTCCAAGGCGTAAGAAAATAGTAGGAAAGGCGCCACAATGACTGTTGTCACGTTGTTCCAAGAAGCGAGAGAGGAAGTACAACGTTCTAGTACCTACTACTACTTGGTCAGAAGTACTGGGATGGTTTCTTGTTCAGAAAGATAAACGGGGCTTTCGTGTTGCTCCAGCTTTTATGTAGTCATAATGCAGAATACTGCTTGCAACTAGTGAGATGTATTCTTGTGCAGTGGATGGGAAAGCGAAAAGCGCATCAAAAAGGCCCATCACGTAGGCATGGTGGTAGGTACAACTAGATGACTAATTGGACCCCTACTGGACCAGTTGTAGTATGTTCCGTGCCTGCCCCCAAACGCTTGTCACCTCCATGGGCATCCGTCGTTGTATCCAAGATGGAGGAACACATCCAAAGTAGTTCTTGTTGTGTTGCTTTGACATTACCCCAAGAACTCTGGGAGCACATTTTATCGTATTCAACCGTCCAAGATCTGATTCGAGTAGAGACTGTGTCTCGTTTTTTCCGATCCTTGGACACATCCTCTCATTGGCGAAAGCTCTGTGAAACTCATTGGCCTCACTATTTGCAAGTCCAAGCGCGCAATGGCATTGTAGATGCTGTGACATCTCCAACCGCAGAATCTACAACAGACACAATATCCATAACGGACTCACAGAATGGTCCCGTTCTTCCTCCTCTGAACTTTGGAAAACGCCGGTATCGCTCCATCGCTCAGGATTTGCAACGAACCGAATTGATCCCCTCCGAACTGGAGGGTTTGACATGGGTCATTCACTACTACGAACTATCACCTCTTCGAACTATCAATGATCAGGGATCGTTTTCCACCCGCTGTTATTTTGTCGGGAATCGTCTCTATTTGTTGGAGAACTTGTTGGAATTTGAACTCTTGGATGTTGGAACGCCCATGTCCCCGAATATGGATTCAGCCTTGGCCATTTCCAACCTCTTGATGGAATATCGTCAACCCAAGCATTTGGATGAAGCCTTGCATTTGGCCAACCGTGACCATTGGGATGCAGTAGCTTCAACGATTGGTGGTAGTACGAATCAGAATAGTAGTACTACTGGTGGTGGTGATGGATCGTCCAGCAGGGATAATCAGGACCATTCGCAACATCAACAATCAGAGAACATCGACGAAAAGACCAAATGCCCACCCATGACTGCTGCATCATTGAATTTTTCCTTTCGACAGTGTGTACGGATTGCCGATTTCACTCTGTTCACAGTGGCTCGTCTGCCCAACGGTGGATGGCTAATCTGGAACAAAATGGTGGCACTCGTCAGTGTTGGGGTTCGAATGGAACCAGGTGCCCTGCCCGAGACCTTGCGTGATCACTTTGAAATGTTGCGTATGTTTGCGGGTATTGATGCCCTGTTAGAATAAAGTACTACTAGTAGAACCGAAAATAGAAATGGGAAGGTTTAGTAGAGGGTAGTAGTAGAGGCGGGAGAACTTGGGGGACGCTTTGGGTTTGGGGAGCATCCAATATTGGGGAGGCAAGTTCGGATCTCACATACCAGGCATGTCATGATTGCACAAAACAAAGCGCCATGCAATCCTTTCTACATCGATGTCTCCTTTTCCTTCTCCTCTGGAATCTAGCACTCCCCACACACGCATCACAAGAAGAAACTTGTGTGATTAGTGAAAACGGAGAAGAAACTTGCCAAGCCAGCAACGATGACCCCGAAAGTTGGACCATTCAAGTCATCAATCAAAGCCCCTACCGAGTCGATGTGTATTGGGATGATGGGCAGTTTGGACTTAATCTGGCTACACTAGAAATGGGTGGTGAATCAGCTGGTTTGAATGTGTTTGCTGGTCATTCTTTCTTTGTGACTCGTCATGGGGTACAGGAGCGATTGTTTGTTCTTGATTCGCAAACCAACCAAGAAGAACCGTTGATTTGGAAGGCCACCAAAGCCTCGGACACAGAATGGATCCTTCCTCCAAATGCCAAGCCATCCGACAACCCATGTCAAGATAGATTCAGTATTTGTGCCGATGCAGCGACTCGGACCCAATGTATGGATTCCCCAGGCTGGATGATTGTGCATTGTTGTGCTTCCTGTGATGCATTCTTGGATGCCCGACGATTGATCGATCCCAAAGAGCGATGTTCTCCGGAGCATTTGAATACAACAGATCCTATTTGGAAGCCTGGAGACTTGAACCTTTTGTTTGAAGATTGGGCCACCAACCCAGAGTATGCCCCCCTCCAACCCAAAGTGTTGTCCACCCCAAATCCAGCACAGTTTCAAGGAAAAGAGGTTGACTCTGACAGTCGTATTCCCCAAGGACCTTGGGTCATGATCTTTGATAACTTTTTGTCGTCAGATGAAGCGGATGCCTTGATTCGAGGTGGAGAATTGGTCGGATTCGATCGTTCCACGGACCAAGGAGCCGTCAATGCCGCAGGTGAAATGGAAAAAGTGGTGTCCACCACCAGAACGTCATCCAATGCCTGGTGCACGGGTGTTTGTGAGCAACTTCCTGAAGTGAGTGCGGTCACACAACGAATTGAACAAGTAACCAAGATTCCTCGTTCGCATTTTGAAAGCTTTCAAATTCTGGAATATGGACACAATCAATTCTATCGTCGTCATCACGACTCTTCTAATGGAAAGGACGATACTCCACCTGGGCACAGAATCTTGACTTTCTTCTTGTACCTTACCGATGTGGAGGAAGGTGGCGAAACCTATTTCAACCAACTCGATTTGGCCGTGTCTCCCAAGAAGGGACGAGCGTTGGTGTGGCCCAGTGTATTGAATGACACACCGCACTTGTGGGATCCCCGCATGTTTCACGAAGCCAAGGATGTGATCCGAGGGACTAAGTATGCTGCAAATCACTGGATTCATTACAATGATTATGTGACTCCGAATAGATGGGGTTGTACGGGGTCGTTCAGCTAGATCCAGGAGCCATCTGTTCTCTAGTGTTAGTATCATTGTTGTTAGTAACACGTACAGTACATGCATACCTAGATACCTTTTTCAGTCGTGTGGGTCAACAACTCGTGCCCTGCAAGCAACGTCAAAACAATAGTAACACATAAGAATTGACCAACTCCAACATGGCGACCGTAGTCCAAGATTGGTCTCCATTCTCTTGTCTGCCTCGGGCAACCTTGACAGCGTCTGGGTTATTGCAATTGGACGTTGCAGACCACGAAGTAGAATTAGTTCGTAGAGGGCCCATAGAACTTCGACACGATGGTTTGGAACCCATGGCACCTTGTCCTTCCCATGTCAACTCTGGAGTGTGGAAGGCCAGGACGTCTAATTTGACCGTGACGGTTACTACCCATCGATTGGTTCTCTTTTGTTCTCCTTCGTCTTCTTCATCCTCCGGATCTTCCATTCCAGAAGCTCGTTTTTTGCACTTGTCCAATCTTCATCAGATTCAACCTTCCGGAGGGCCATCCTTTTTGCATCCCAATGCTAGTCACAAACTCACTCTTAGCACATATACCTATGGTGATTTAATTCTCGCATTCTCGGCTTCCTCGGCCGCCAACCGTGATGCGGTTCAACCTCAACTCGAAAAAGCATTGGAACGTCGGGCCTGGGAAATGGCGACACGTTGGAAAGAACAACAAACGGCCACCCAACAACACCAGCATCAAATGACCAAACGACGTGTCGGGGTGGATCATATTATGACCAAAAACAAGTTGAAACATCAGCGAGCGCAACAATTGGCTGACGAAGCTTTGGGTGGCGACGCGGAACGTTTGTTGCAGGAGGCTGGTGCCCTTCTCCAAGTGATTCAACAATATACTACCATGCTCCAGAAGGAGCAGCAATCTCAACAATCTGGCGAAGATGATGCCGATGCTCAACGACTTTCTGTTCTATTGCAAGATATGGGAATGACTTCGGCTTTGACGAAGGATCAAGTATTGTCTGCCAAATCGAATCGTCGTCGCGGTGGCCGAGGCTCTGGCGGCAATCACCCTAGCGCACATGAAGAGTACTATGAATTGTTGGCTCGGCAATTGGCTGATTTCTTGCTTCCCAAACTTCCTTCCATGGGAGGCATTCTATCGCTTACCGACGTCTATTGTCTTTTCAATAGAGCACGGGGTACAAATTTGGTGTCTCCAGAAGATTTGCGCCAAGCCTGTGATGTTCTCACCGACTTGCGTTTAGGAATCTCTCCGAGAACCTTTCCATCCTCAGGAGTCGTTGTCATTCAATTGGATGCACAGTTTGATGCTCCACACCAGCGATTGTTGGACTTGTGTCCAACCACCGCCCTGGAAGCGAGTCATGTTTTGAAGCTTTCTCCGTTGTTGGCTTTGGAGCAACTGGAAGAAGCTGAACGGCAAGGTTGGCTGTGTCGGGATGTCACCTTGGAAACAGTCCGATTTTATCCTAATTCCTTTGACAAATGGATCGATACTACTACACAATAGTAATTTATATAATATTTCAACTGATACTGTACCATTTCTATCAATATGGTAGTGTACAAGTTGACACCAAAACCTCAGACCGTATTGGTCAAGTCCTCTGGGGTGTTGCAGTGGGTGTGGCATTTGGGTTTCGCAATTGCTGCACTCGCCCGTCTCGTGCGTTAGTAAGTGCCACCAGCTCTTCTCGAAGCTCTTCCCAGCTTGGTGTCCCTTGACTTTGGGTTTCCGCGCTTAGTGGTGGCTCAGGCATTTCAGGGAGCTCGTCCTCAGGGTTCGACGTGGCCGTATTGTCGGGGACGATCTCGTTTTGTTCGTCCCCAGCACTGTCCGCTTGTCGATTTGTCAAGGCCATCAACTCTTCTCGACGTTGTTGCAAACTTCGCTGTTGCTCTTCCAGCTCGTCTTGCAATTCTTGTATTCGAGCAAAGTGATCGATCTGAGCCCGTCGTAGCTGTTCCTCGCGCTCTGAATGTGCTTCAACGATTCGATCCAATTCCCGCTCTTCAAGACGCACTTGGTAGAGTCGCCGCAGGGAATCGCGAACGCAACATCCAACCCAAATAGAAACAAAAATGAAAGAACCACCTCTATCAAGAAACGCCGCTGTGATGGCCAAAATAAGACAACCAATACCCAACAACGTACAAACCGTCAACCGTTGACGCATCATGCGTCGAAACTCTAGCTCTTCCATTGTTGCCGGGAAAGGGCCTGAAGTTTGTTGCAACATTGCCAACGACGGGTTGGACAGAGGATCTGTTGGGTCTGGAATATCTGGCATGACAGGTGGAGGCTCCGATTTCCACTGCAGGACAGATGGATGCATTTGATCTTCTGGCTTGTTTTTCTCATGCTCCAACAAATCTGAAATAGCCTTGTTGGGATACAATTGAGAAACATTGAGAGCCTTCCTGGTGATTGGGGAATTCTTGTGGCATCGAATCCAATTCTCAATGGCCACTTGTTCGAACGTGTTTCCCTCTGGGTCGATCATAGGGACGTGCATCAGATCATATGTAATAGGACAGTAATATGCATCTGGTAGCCCCCGATTTTCTTCCGTAGCAATAGGGGTCTTTTCTAACAACTGCGCAATTCCTTGCTTCATAGACTTTTGCCATCGCAGCAGCCCGGCATTGAGCGAATCCCCAGCAGTTTCCAGAGTTTCAACAATAATGGCATGCAAAGAGCGATTTGGATACAACTGATTTTCGGCGAAATCATTGGTAGCCAGAATAGCTGAGCGTTCATAGGAAATTCCGTCGGGTGCTACCACTGGATCGTTCATGATCACTTTGGAAATGGGACAATAGAACGCTTTAGGAAATTCCTCATTCGAACACCCATTGGCTCGTTCGGGGTCATAGAACATTTGGACACTTTCTGGTTCAGTTTCTGCCGTCTCGGCAGGCACAACAATTTCGTCATCATTAGGAGAGGGTGAAATGCAGGATTCTGTTGTGGCAGTAGTGTTTCCCCCCTTTTCAACAGTGACATCATCTGGAGGATCCACTAAAACCTCTACGTCCTGCACCACTGTCTCTGAGACTTCATTTTCTGAAAGTGCCTGCTCAAGGTCGATATCTACGTCGTCAACACCACTTTTGGACTGTTTGGATTCTTCGCTCGGAAGAACAGAATCCACTTCCGGGATTGACTTTTCGATAATTTCTTCTCTTTCCGTTTCCTCCTCCATTTCTTCCACTACAGGATCCGATGGCTTGTCATCATCATCTTCTTGGCTGGTTTGGGATGACATTCTTCCCACCGGGTTGGTCCACAAGTAGCACTATCTGTTTTTTTTGATGTACTGCGCTGTTATTATTAAACCCGAAATGGCCTTGCATAACTGTCAAAAGATGTGCAAAACGTTTCGGGAGTTTTGGGGCATTTTCTACATCCGGAAGGAGATCAAAGTGACCCAGTACAACGGACAGACAGGCACAGATAAACGATCTATTCGATCACTCTCTGGCCTCTTTTGGCCGAATCATGAGGAGGACCTACCCTTTGAGACGATCGGCACTGAAGTTGCACCAGCGCCATGGCGCAATGAGAATTCTTGTAACTCCTCCATTGTACCACCTTCCCCCATTTGCGCTCTCTCTTTGTAGTCTCTAATCAGAGCTAACAGGCATTGTTGTCAGCTTACGATGATTGTCGACGCACGTTTCCTACTACAAAAATTTTACATTCTTCAGCACGGAATTTCAATAATGAGGTCAGGATAGAACAACCAAACCTATAGCCTGAGCCATTCTTCAGATAATTCTGGGTTTGGGGCCACATGGCGTGATGGCGCGATGATGATAGTGGTAGTACCTCTGTTCAACAGTACTTAACCGGAGTCTGAACCCCCTCACTCTGTTTCTGAGACCAGAGAGTCGAGTGAGGAGGAGAAGAAATTTTTACTTACTTGGGAATGCAAATGGGTGGTGATGACCTATTTGAACCATCATGGTTGCGGTACCACTGCTGTTGTGCTCGTAATGCAATGTTTGATACCGGTAGTACACTCTAGGTTAGGTGCAGGAGAAGAACCGACTCCAGTTCTCTTTAGACTCCTTACTACAGTACCTGTACCCATCTCTCTGGTAGTTGTGTGGCATTGGTAAAAGTGAAAGGTAATGGTAAAAAGGTAATCCTACTCGTAGTGTTGTGTAGCCACACCATGAAACAAACAACCCAAAGATAGATCCATTCCATTGTCCCATGTTCCAAGGGCCTAGGAGGGTGGAAAGTGCACATTATTTCCTGCACCGATTTGGTTCCCCCAGACCAAGTCTTTAAAGTTGTTGTTGCCACCTCCTTGGCCTTCCCAGAACCCATAACAATTGGTACATTCTACATTGCTGTCTGTACTATCCGGAGTAAGGGGCATGGCTGGCCCTCGTGCCATAGCCCCACCGTTGGATAGAGCATTGTCTGGTCGGGCTCGTTTCACAAGAGGTGCGATTGCTTCTTGGGTCGTAGGATCCCGCTGAAGGGTTGGAGGGGAGGCCGATGCTACACGTTCCGTGGCTGCAGCCTTGTTTCGAACCACCGATTGAGAGAAAAACGTCTTCCCCACACGAGCTCGCGCCTCTTCATCTGTAGCCACAACCCACCAGTCGTCTTTTTCCTTCTTTAAAAATCTGCCTTGTGTCTGTATTTTTCGAACAATCATCCATGTCATCTTGGCCTTGTCTGCTTTGTTGGCAGCCGTGTACGCGTCTAGATTGTCATCTACCAACCAACGGAGGTTGACGGTTCCCGTGTGATGTTGATAGGGCTTTCCTTGCCCCAAGAGCACATCGTTTGGCATGGGCAAATCTGTTTTGGGGAAAACCACCATGGGATCGTCTTCGTTCGGATCCATAACCCCTCCCCGCTGTTGCAGCAGTGCTCGACGCTCCAAATGTCTTTCTTCAATCCAGGCATCTCGGCTCCTCATTCGCTGAATGTACTTCTTTCGACTATTCTTCTTCAACAACCCATCTGTCGTCAATGGAAAGGAATCCACAGGGACACCGTACGAAAGTAGCTCATACATGACTTCGGTGGGCGTGCCATGATGCAGCTTTCGGACACGGCGCAACTTGGGGTTCACAACGGCACTCACAGCCCGTCCCAACAAGGCATTGATGGGGTTGTTATCCATACACATGTGATACCCCACAACTCGAAAGGGCATCCAAGTTGGAAGCTCACACATATCCACCACAAATTCTCGGGTAAGATCACCACTCGGCAGGTTGCCCATGTACCAGGAAACTTGGACAATGCCTCGTTTCTGTGTCTCTTCATCCTCCAAGAGAGCTAGGAGGGTGAACATACAAGAGCGCAACTAATACACCACACAAGGATAATACAGACAGTGAGTATCACAACCTTGCCTTGTCTAGACCCACATACACTCGCCATGGGTAGGAAACGTACCGTTGCCATAAACTCGGAATAAGGAGTGCCTCCAAAGGGGAAAAAGGCCATGACCAACCGCCCTGATCGATCTCGCGAGGGCAAGACGGAGCATGTTGGTGTCTTCAAAGATGCCAACTCGTCTTTGGACAAGTCCTGCAACATGAGAGACCTTGTCAAACATTGCTCTCCAAAAAAGTTTCGTTTCTTTTCCAAAAAGCGAACCATTCGCTGAGCTGCATCGGCAGCTACAAACCGATCGGAACGTAGAAACATGAGACGGAACTTTCGACTGTGAAGGTAACCTGGGTCTTGACTGTACGCTAGATCATAGGCGGGTTTGTGAGCAATGTGTTGGACCGCAACGTCAAACTCCGCCAAGTGTCTCTCTAGCATTTCGGGGTTTTCTTCCATGATCTCAGCAACTCCATGAACTTCTTCATAGGAAAGTTCACGGTCTTGAATGGAAAGAGAATTGAATTCCTGTGCCAGTGAGGCATCGAACTGTTTCTGGTCCGCATCACGGGAAACCTTGAGGGGAGCAGGGACATGGGGAGCGGCATCCCAAACTACCTCAGATACTTCCGGCATTCTGCTGGTGATGAAAGGACAACAACGGTGACAGTTGACTAATGTGTTGAAGCTTCACTTTTGGAAGCGGATCTCTCCAAACCCAGGTGGTGGTGGTTGTCAATGAAATCTCTTCGCTGATGCTAATAGCGTCCCTCCTGCTGCAAGAGACACTACTACCCTGTTTTCGGTCTTTGTGACACTCTAGGTACGGACGGTGGGAGGGAACAACACGCAAATCGCCTGTTGTTCCTGGTACAACCTCTTCAATGAGTCAGCATCTTCGACCTTCCTTTGCTAGCTGGAGCAGCTACGATGTAGGTTACAAGAGCGGTGATGCAGCTGAGAATGCGATGCTTTCCACAGAGTTCTTGCCTAACATTTATTCCCAGATACCAACACCCGTAATATTCATATAGGACTACGATCACATATGGTATTGCAGTTCCACTACAGATGGCACAATAGATGGTCCAGATGCGTTCGCTTGGAATTCATGAATCGGAGAATGCACATTTAAGGCCACTGGTAGCGATGAGAACTCCTTGACGCTCGGTGGTAGTTGTGATTGGTGGTCGATGATGGAAAGGGAGCGAGGAAGCGCGTTATCACATCGACGAGTCACAGAAGTCTACTAGCGAACATGGTGGTGTGTTGTGGTATGCCCATTGTATGTACTTACACATACTCTCATTCTCATTGTATGTACTTACACAACTCTCACAACATCATCCCTGCATCTTCTTCTTGTCGCTGATCTCTCATTCTCTCAACGGTCGACTGAACCAACAGGTACCACCGAGACCATGATGGAACCATCACCATCATCCTCAGGGACAGCTTCTAGTACCCATCAAGAGTATGCTCAGGAGTACTTTCCCCGTGTAGATTCCTTGTCTACTTCACAGAGCAACAAATCATTGACTTCCATGACTTCACCCCTTCGCTCGTTTTCCGCCCAACCACCCACACAATCTGCTGCATATTCCAAATTCCAAAAAGTGTCTCATGTACAAACATCCAACACTACAGGGAAAACCAAGACTAATGCATCTACTCGGAATCCTTCCAAGAGACCTCGGTCTCTGTATTGGAGTATGATGCTGGCAATTTCATTGGTTCTGATACAGTTTTGGGTCTGGGAATCCTCGCCATGTAGTACCCAAAACATGTCCCAGGACGCAATGGGGATTCTTCCTCCCACAGCTGGGCTAGGACAAACAATATCTTCACTCTCCAAACTGTCATCTTCCTCCTTCCCTTTACCCCATTTATCCAAAGAGTCCCTTATTGTCATTGTCTTGTCCCGACGCACCGATTTTGATCAGCGACAAGCCATTCGCAATACCTGGGGTTCCAATCATGCATCGCATATCTATTTTGTCATAGGACAGCCTTGTACCATTCCACTAGTGTTTCGTCCAAAGGACGAAGGGGGGAATGAATTGTGTGGTGTTGCACCGATCGTCTTGCCCAAGGACTATCGACAGTTGGTGCGCAAACAAATCCAAGGCGAACAAGAAGTGACACGACGGTTGTTGGAGGAACAAGACAAATTTCAAGATCTATTGATGATGGATCAAATTGATATGTATCGAACGCTTCCGGCCAAACTGAAATACGCATATCGATTTGTGGATGCACATGTACCGAGTGCCGAATGGGTGGTCAAGGTGGATGACGATTTTTATATGCGACTGGACGCTTTTGAAGCTCATCTAAAAGAGTCGTTTGGAAAACCAGACTACAATCCAATGAAAGATCCGATTGTGGTAGGAGGGGATATTTGGATGGAACACGCTGCCATGACCGAAGGAAAGTGGGTCGAAGTTCCGCAATGGGAAAATGGAAAGATCTATCCATCCTTCCCCGTTGGAAGTTACGGACATGCCGTATCGCGGCCCATCGTGGAGTACATTGCACGGGAACATGAAACATTGTTTGAGTATCAAGGAGAAGATAATAGTTTGGGGATCTGGTTGGACCATCCCGAAGCTCCCATGACAACCTTTGCTCAATCGCTACGCATGCGAAGTGATGGAGATTGTCGCAGTGTGGATGATTTCGTAATTGGTCATGGGATTACGTTGCTTCGGATGAAACGATGTTGGCAAGTGGACCAAACAGCCAAACAAAAGGCAGGCACGAAGGACACAAATCCCAAAGCGACTACTACTACTACTACTATCACCGGCGGGGCTGCACCCAAAAAAGAGATCGTCAACAAAAGCAGCAATCGACAATTGTCGAAGCAATGGTCCAAACAACGGACCTTGTTTTCTATGCGTCGTAAGAATATTCCCGAACGATAAAAATAGTATCAAAATGAAATAATGGAACTACGGCTGCTGACTGTTCACCTATTGGCTCTACATACATTCCACGTGTAAGCCCGAGCTTCCAAATAACAACGACCGAGACACAACATATCATTTGATTCAGGGTTCAGTGCTGCCGACAATGGAGGGAGAAGACATAACACTGTGTGCTCTTTCTTCTGGCGGTAGTCGAAGAAAAGGATCCATTCGATATTCCTACTGGGCTTTAGTACTCGCCAACATTCTTGTATTGCGACAAATCCTGTTTCCTTTTGGACGTCAGCAACAATTCTTGTTATGGGACACAACCACCACACCTACAACCACCAGCACCATCAGCAGCAGCAGTTTCTCGACCACTTCCTGGGACAGCAAGAAGTGTTCCTCTACTTCTTCCTTTTTGTCTCTCCAACAATCCACAACACCTTCCTTTCCACTCCCACACAAATCTCAAGATGACATTATTTTCATTGTCCTGTCTCGCCGTGAAGCTTGGGAACAACGACAAGTGATTCGAGAAACCTGGGCCTCTCCACATGCCTCCAAGGTATATTTTGTGGTGGGTCAACCCTGCACGATACCACCTTTGTATCGGGATGTCGATGACGGAGGAAACGAAATTTGTCGAGTGGCACCCATGGTGTTACCCAAACGGTATCGAGATTTGGTCCTCCAACAAATGGAGATGGAAGATAAGGTATCGTATCAATTGTTAGAAGAGCAAAAGAAACATTCTGATCTTTTAATGATGGATGAAATTGACATGTATAGAAAGCTACCGGCAAAGGTGAAATATGGGTATCGATTTGTCCATGAGTTTTTGCCCAAGGCAGTGTGGGTGGTCAAGTTGGACGATGATTTTTATGTGCGCATCGATGCCTTTGAAAAACATTTGCGCAAAGCCTTTGGTCCGCCGTCGAACGATCCCAAAAAGGAAGGGCTAGTGGTGGGAGGAGAAATGCGCATGGATCTATTTGCAGCCACAGAAGGAAAATGGAAAGAAGTTCCGCAATGGGAGTATGGGGGAGCCTATCCCACCTTTCCATTGGGAAGTTACGGACATGCTGTATCACGCCCTATTGTGGATTATGTAGCCCAAATGCATGATGCACTCTTTGACTTTCAAGGAGAAGATGTGAGTTTGGGGATTTGGTTAGATCATCCGAATGCTCCGAATACGCTCTTTATGCAAACGACACGAATGAAGAATCATGGAGGGTGCGACAACCCCGAAGGTTACGTGATTGGGCATGATATCTCCCCCAAGGCTATGCGGCGCTGTTGGAGGGTAGATCGCTCCTCAAAGTAGTGCTAGCGTTGTTATGCAACACTACTACAAAGTTCAATACTTTAGAGTGATAGTACTAGGCAGCTAGTCCAAGTACCACTGGAAAGATGACCCGTAGCTTTTGATTGTGCGGAGGTATTGAATGTGACTGTTCATCGTTTATTTATTTCGCTCCAGAAGCAACTACGATCGATCTGTTTGAAAAATGTGGGTTGCGACGACAGTCACTTTTGTATTGACTTGACTGGGATGTCAGGCTGCGCCTCCAAGTAATTCTCAGAACGAGCACTGCCTGCTGACAATTTGTAATCCGTTGTTGTTAACAACATTCAGAGAAACCAGCGATGGCTACCTGTCCCCAATGGCGCGAAGAGTTCTCCGGTAGAGATTTTGACTTTTCAATAATATGCAGCCTCTAGTAAAATAATGTGCTCCTAGTGCTAGTACTAACAGTACGATGTTAATTCTTCTGTTCAATTCTTGCGTTAGACAGCATAATGTTGAGAGTGAGATCAATAATCCCGTCCTATTCGTGGCCATAACGTCAATATAACGTATCATACCCTATTATTTTCACCAACAACTGCTGCACTCTCGAAATCTTTCTCACCGCACAAACAATGAAGTGGCCCTCTCTAGTTTTCCAACCTCTCACGCGTGAAGTTTTGGACCCTGTTGTGTGCTTCAGAAACTTCGATGGCGGTCCGTGTTTCTGCGTCATCTTGCCGTTCTTGTTTGAAGTATGGGGTAGTTGTTTTGATTTCTGCCTTGATATTCTGGCAGCTAGATCACGTCACTCTCTTTCTCAGCACACTGGAACTTCCTCAAGGCATCTCCATGGAAAAGATGGAGACGTCCACCGATACAGATGAAACGCTTTCCAGAAGCAGTAGCAGCTTGTCTTCTTCGTTTCCTCTCCCACATGTGTCGGAGAGCGATATAGTCGTCATGGTTCTCACTCGACGAACAGGATGGGACAGGCGACAGACCATTCGGGAAACATGGGCGTCGAACCGTACCGATGTATATTTTGTGGTTGGCCAAGGGTGCAATGTCCCCGTGTCCTTGCGTGACCGCGATGAGGGGAACAACGAGCTTTGTCAAGTGGCGCCCATCGTGCTACCAGATAACTACATGAGCATGACGCGACAACAAATGGATTTGGAACATAATGTGACACAGCGGTTGTTGGAAGAACAGACCCGATACCAAGATCTTCTGATGATGGAGGAGGTGGACATGTATCGAACGCTACCGAAGAAACTAAAATTTGCCTATCGCTTTGTTCATGAACATTTACCCACGGTGGATTGGGTTGTCAAAGTGGATGATGATTTTTACGTGCGCGTCGACGGCTTTCAAGGCCTGTTGCGGCGGCCCTTACAGGGCAGACAATACAACCCTCGAAACGAAAGTGTAATCGTTGGCGGAAGCATTCGAACGGCTCATAAAGCCCATATAAAAGGAAAATGGAAAGAAGTACCTCAGTGGACCCAAGGAGAAGTGTATCCTCCATTTCCAATAGGAAGCAGGGGACATGCTGTGACGCGACCCATTGTCAAATATGTGGCTCAAAACTACTTGGCGTTGTTCGACTATCAAGGAGAAGATGTCAGCTTGGGCATTTGGCTGGATCAACCTTCTGCACCAGAACCTAAGGAGTTTGTGGAGCTGAGTGAGGAGATGCGCAACGATGCCAACTGTGAAAAAGCTACCGATTCCTACGTGATTGGTCATGATTTAACTCTGCTGTATATTGAAAATTGCTGGCTCCGAGACATTGCGATACGAAAGAGACAACAGCAATCTGAATGAATAGGAGTCTTTTGCAATCGTATGAATGCATCTGCTAATTCATGATGGGAGGGAGGATTCTGCCTAACGATTGTTTCAATACCAAGCAGAGTTTCCTGATTCATTGAACATGGAGGAGGTCAACATGTACATACCACTCCCCGCCAATTGATCCATGAATCACCATTTCCCAAAGCCGCATGCAAGACAAGAAAAGGTAGAAGACTATTGTTGCCATGTCCCCAGGGTCGCGTTCCAAACAAGTGGTTGACAATCATGGTCCAGTCAATCCTTACCAGGGCAGTGGTGCCACTTTTATCCGGAGATTCTGCCAACGAAAGGCAGTAGTATGATTTTCCTAGAGTGGTGTGTTTGTACATTCTTTTTGTTTGTTTTTGACCCTTTGGACTACAATTTCTTGAGAAATTGGCAAAATAATGGTAAACAGAATCGAGTAATTATACGAGAATTATTTATGCTGGAGGCTTCACAACACACACACCAGAACCACAACACGACATTGCAACAGGGACAAGTCGGGACACTTCTATTGGTTTTGTTCCAGCACCAACGGCGTTAGTAATATCCACAACAACAACCTCTCTTTCTAGTACACTGCTACTATCAAGAAGAATGTCGGTGGGCAAGCCACAGAGCCGTCTCAAGCTTGGGTATTTCTTGATGGTGGCCGTCATTCTTGCACAAGGATGGTTTAGTGCTTCCAGGATCAACCGCCAGGATGTGCTGCCTACCACCACTACCACCAGCACCAGCACCAGCAGGACCATACCCTCATCCTCATTACTGAGGAAAAATGAGAAGAAAACATTGTCCTTTGACACTCAGTTCCATCGAAACCGTCCATTTCTCAGCGCCATGATCTTGTTCAAAGATGAATCCCATGCTTTGGTAGAAATCTTGTTGCATTTACTCTCCCAGGGAGTAGATCATGTCTTTTTAGTTGACAATGGTTCCAATACCACTCGTTTTCCTACCCAAGAGCTGGAAGAGTTTCGTCGGAGAGGTCATATTACCCTTTTGAAGGATACCAGCGTCTTGGCCCAACGTAAAATATACCGATGGGTCTCCCAACGGATTCGTTTCCAACGACCGTCCACCGTGTGGTTCCTACCCGTCGATGCAGATGAATTTCCTTGGGCGACCCAGGTAGGGAGTTTACGGAATTTGTTGCTGTTACAAGATCCCAAAGTTTGTTCTATAGCCATGCCCTTTCGATTCTATGGAAGTTCTGGTCGACAGGAACAACCACAATCGATTCTCCAAGGATTTTTGCATCGTCGAAACGACACCCTATTTGCTCAACAAGAACAAGCTAAAGCGGTGGAGCAGAACCTATCCCAGCCCATGTATATGCCAATTTCTGGGTTCAAGACGCTGGCGCGATTCCGATGTACCGCTTGGATGGCCGTTCATTCAGCTGCTTTATTTCCATGGATCCGGACGGATGACCAGAACACCAACGATAGCAACCACGGTCCATCATCATCCCGCAGTATTGTTGGCATTCCCGGCAATCCACCCCACGTCACCTCGGCCCATCTCCTGGAATCCGCCTATGTGGTCGTCAATCACTATCGTATCCAATCGTTTCAATTTTATATGGAAATCAAACATGCTCGAGGAACATCTGGGACCCGATTCGAATTATCCAAATATANACGTTTCGTCGAGAGGATTTTGAAGATACGGTGGATCATGGGTTGGCGGAACGAGCCATGGCTCGGTTTGGACGATTGTATCTACCAGACGATCATGATATGGAACAGAAGATGAAACAACAGGATGATGATGGCCAAAATAAGAACAACAACCAAACAACAACAACAAACGTACCCTCCGCTGCACTGAGAACCATCTCTGATTGGACCAACCCTTGGTCCATGACACAAATACAAAATGCCCTACACGAACTACGACCCCATCAAATGCTCGTTCTTATGGATGCGCGACAACGACGACAAACTACTAGTAGTACTACCTCCGGTACTGCTGCTAGTGGTGGTGACGAGGACCACTCGTTCTTCCTGCAACAACTTGTACACAATGCAGCCATGTTGGATACCACGATGGATTGTTTGGTGTTGCTTCCTTATGGCAGCAACCGCAAATCCTACTCTTTCTTAACAACCTTTTGCCAAGTTGTTCAAGAGGAACCCACCACCAACAACAACAACGAGAGCACCTCCATTCGGGAATTGGGTCAACGCGTGATCCAAAACTATGGTCTGGAATACGAGAGTTACATGATTTTGGAATCCGAAACCGTGTTGGAGAATGGCTTGGACACGGCAATCTTGCGACAGGCTGCCAACCAGCTCGCGGTAGTTGACAACGAATGGAAAGAACACTCACCAGGTGTTTGGCTACGAAAAGGTCCTGCCAACCGTCGGTAGCATCGTAGCAACAAGCCGATGATCATTGTAATATATTGTGATACTAGTAGCATGTTACAGTACAGTATTTTTACATTCTTACCCAAAAGCTAATTACAGTACTAGAATAATGTATTATGCAATCTATGTTACAATAAAGAATCCAAGCCTCCCATTATCACGCAATCAGCCAATTACTTGCTAGGAGCCGACTTCTTGGGCAACAAGACGGCATGAATGTTGGGCAAGACTCCTCCCGACGCAATGGTAACCCCTCCCAACAATCGATTCAACTCTTCATCATTCTTGACGGCCAAGGTAATATGCCGAGGCACAATACGAGACTTCTTGTTGTCCCGGGCGGCATTTCCAGCCAACTCCAGAATTTCGGCACACAAGTACTCCAAGACAGCGGCCAAATAGACGGGGGCTCCGGCTCCCATACGGGTGGCGTACTTTCCTTGACGGAGGTAACGGCCGATACGACCGACGGGGAACTGCAAACCGGCCTTGGCGGATGCGGTGGTGGATTTCTTTTCTCCACGTCCTCCCTTTCCTTTTCCTGACATGTTTGGGTGTTTTGGTGCTTTGGTGTTGTACTGGCTGTACTGGTTGTACTGGTTGTAGTAACAAAGAGTCGTTCACTCGGGTATTTTATGAGCCAGTCTTCGGGCAAGGAAAGCAATCGGCTGACGCCAGCACACGAACCGCATGGGAGAAATGGGGGTAGAATCCGCGCCAGGATGGACGAAAGGACGGTAGGCCAGACCGTTGGCGGGCAAAATGGGCGCACCCTGGCGTGTTTGGAAGCCGTGGGAGGCCTCTTGTCATCAACAACTCTCTCACAATACAATNCAAGGTCTTGAAGCAAGTCCACCCTGACACTGGAATCTCCAAGAAGGGAATGTCCATCATGAACTCCTTCATCAACGACATCTTCGAGCGCATTGCTACCGAGGCTGGAAAGCTTGCCACCTACAACAAGAAGGCTACCTTGTCGTCGCGGGAAATCCAAACCGCAGTGCGTCTCATGTTGCCTGGAGAACTTGCCAAGCACGCTGTTTCCGAGGGAACCAAGGCTGTCACCAAGTTTAGTTCTTAATTTGTCTGTCTATGACTGCATCCTGGGAACACTCGTGTGTGAGCTTTCCCATTGTGTGTAGGACAGTGTATCATAACAACCTTGCGTATTGTAAATGGACTGTTTTGGGGTATCTATTCATTACTACTACCGGTAGTATTGGTTAGTACTAGTACATGTATTGTAGCTAGCTAGCATGTAGTGGATGGGTATGTTGCTACACAGACACAATCTTGGAAAATGGCGAACATCCAAAGCGATCTTGCTCCAATTCCCTACGTCACTCTCCGCGATTTCCAAGTTTCTCGCATTGCCATTCTCTAGCAAGGGATTCTAAAATTTATATCATATTGTGTACGAGTATCATCACCATGCAACATCGACAACAAGCGCAAGAAACGCATGCGTTGATTCCACCGGTGCAACAGCACTTGTCCATTTTGGATGATGACGACGACGACGACGACGACGAAGAAACCAATGATGTTGGAGATGGTGGATCCTCCTATTATTATGATTCCACCTCCGACGATCAACAAGGTCAACAACACAGCAACAATGGACATGGCAAGTTGCATGCGGCTCATGTTCCTATTTGGAATCTACAATATTGGCGACGTTATTACTGTTGTCGTCGTCGTCGTCGTCGTCGCAATATCCATAGGAATCGACATGATTGGTGGGTAGGTTCTCTCTTGGTATTGGTGGCCTTGTTGTTGTTGTTGGGAGCCGTTTGGTTCTTGCATGGGCGGCATGTTGTTTCTGGTCCTGTGGTTGGGAACACAACTACTACCAACTTGACTGGTCCCTATGTCTTGACACAAAAACAAACACCCTCCAATTGGTTGGATTTTTATGATTTCTATGATGGTCCAGATTCCATTGGTTCCAATGGCTACAATACCTATGTGTCCAAACCAAAAGCCCAAGAAATGGGATTGTTTACCCAAAACGGCGAGACATCCTTGATTTTGCAATCCAAACCATTGCCACCCTCGACTCCCATGTCGTCGACATCCTCTTCCACAAAAGAAGACTACTATCCCGATGGATTCCGGGCTTCCTTGCGGTTGGAATCCAAACAAGTGTACAATGGAGGATTGTTTGTCATGCGCGTTTCTCATGTTCCTTCAGGTTGTGGTGTTTGGCCCGCCTTTTGGATGACCGACAAGGATGTTTGGCCTGACCATGGAGAAATTGATATCATTGAAGGGATCAATACCCAATCCACCGTCAAGACCGCCTTGCATACCTCCGAAGATTGTTCCATGTATGCTCATGTCCCGGCCTGGGCCTTGTCAGGAACTTGGGATGTAGCGACCGGGTTGCCGGATACCTTTACAGGCATTCCCAATACAGTCAATCGAGTGCAAGCAGATAATTGTTATGTGTTGGCGCCACACCAGTGGGCCAATCAAGGTTGTGTCTTGGCGAGTTCCGACAATACTACCTTGGGAGATCCCATCAATCAACAAGGTGGAGCTACCTATGTGTTGGAATGGGATCCGCTTGTCAACAAGGCCATTCGTTCTTGGGTCTTTCCCGCCTCCAGACCTCTTCCAGACAATTTACAACAAGTGTTGGAGGATGAGGTCGATGGTACCACCGTGATCGACCCGACCACTTGGCCTGTCCCCTATGCCTATTTTGCCATTGGCGAATACACTGGATGTTCTGCCGATCACTTTCAGGACATGAATTTGATCATCAACTTGGCCTTTTGTGGAACCGTTGCGGGAAATCGCTTCTTCCACGATTGTCCTGCCTTGGCGCAAAAGTACAATGTCCAAAACGATTCCGTCGCGACCTGCAATGCCTATCTACAAGATATGGCTGCTACCGGTGGATTGGAAGAAGCCTTTTGGGAATTGGATAGTTTGCATATCTTTCAACGCACCGAATGGGTAGGATGAGAACCATGAGAGAAGGATGGTAGCAGTAGTAGTAGCTAGCAAGGATGGCATTTTGGACACAATGGAATAGATTCAATAGACTCAATGTCTGCAAGTGTGTGTAGGGTATAGTATGGGATTGGAACATTGCAAACGACACTGTTTGCAATAGAATTTCCCTGCATTACTGTACTCGTACCGCAGCACTCGTAAATCCATCTTACGTCCGTTACCCCTTTCGACGAGGAAAACTTCGAGCCAACAGGAACTGCCGGTAGGGGGGCTCTCTTGCAGTGCGGAGGTGAGTCGCACTTTTGGGGACGTCGCCATTTGTGACTGCCTCCTGCATCGGAACTATCACATGTTCGGCTTCAGTGGCAGTTCGGGAAGTTTTTCTGGCGGAGACTCCGTCGCTAGATGGTGAAGATGTGCTTATTGGAGGAGAATGTTGTCTGCGTCTGCACTTCAACGGTGTTGCCACAGCATCCCGAAGTGAGGCAGTTATGTCCAAAACTTCCCGAAGTTTGACAGCAATCCCTTGACATGTTGTTTAAGGAATAAGTACACGCCCCACCACAGACAGACGAGTCTAGTATTGTTTTTACTGCGTTCGCGTCCCGTTCGCCGTATTGCAATGTGAGGAATAGTTCCTGCAACTGAATCCCTTCTTCCTGCACGAAACGACGGACCACAACAAGCCATTGGAATTTGTGTCCATACTTTTCCCTTCCACCCAAAGATCGTCATGTTGAAGTCTTTTGTTGTGGGTTTTTGCTTCTGGTCCGCCAGTGTACAGCAATCCGCCATGGGCTTTGCCCCTGGATTGTTCTTGCCTGCTAAGCGCATGTCTACTCTTTTGGAGGCTGAGAAAAAGAGAGTGGTCGTCGTTGGAAATGGAATGGTTGGGCAACGCTTCATGGAAAATCTTGTCGATGAGGTTGGAAAGGATGGCGTCCAAATCACTACCTTCTGCGAAGAGCCCCTTGCTGCCTACAACCGTGTCAAGCTCACTTCCTACTTTGAGACCAGGAATCCTAGTGACTTGTCAATGACCTCCGAGTTCAAGGAGGACGGTACCACCTCTTGGTACGACGAGAATGGAGTTGAGATCTTGATGAACGACAAGGTTGTCTCCATCGACACCAAGGCCAAGACTGTCACTGGAGCTTCTGGAAAGACAATTCCTTATGATGCTTGTGTCATGGCTACTGGATCCTACCCTTTTGTTCCTCCTATTCCTGGAAAGCAACGACCTGGAGTCTTTGTCTACCGTACCATTGATGACTTGGAGGCCATGTTGGCCTATGCCAAGGAGAACAACGTCAAGTCTGCTGCTGTTATCGGAGGAGGTCTCTTGGGTCTCGAAGCTGCTAAGGCTGTCATGGATATGGGTGTCACCTCCCACATCATTGAGTTTGCCGACTTTCTAATGTGCCGTCAGATCGACAAGGGAGGACACAACGCCCTCGCTGCAAAGATCGAAGATATGGGACTTCATGTGCACTGTGGAGCCCGCACACAATCCTTTGTTGGTGAGGATGGAACCACCGACAACGACTCTGCTTCCCCCGTCTCTGCTATCCGATTCAACAACGAAGGATGGGATGACCTTCCAGTCCAAATGATCGTTGTGAGTGCTGGAATCAAGCCTCGTGACGAGCTTGCCCGTGACGCTGAAGGATTGGAGATCGGAGAGCGTGGTGGAATCAAGGTTGATGACCAACTACGCACTACCGCTGAGAACGTCTACGCCGTTGGAGAGATTGCTCTCCACAAGAACTTCATCTACGGATTGGTTGCCCCTGGATACGAAATGACTGAAGTCTGTGCCAAGGTTGTCGCTGACGACCTCAAGCTCAAGCCCATTGAGGGTGAGACTCCTGCCTTCACTGGTGCTGACTTGTCTACCAAGCTCAAGTTGTTGGGATGCGATGTCGCTTCCTTCGGAGTCAATCAACCCAAACCCGACGATACCGATGTCCAAGAACTGATCTGGAACGATCCCTTCCTTGGAATCTACCGTAAGCTTATCTTCAACAAGGCTGGAACCAAGCTTCGGGGAGGTATCCTTGTTGGAGACGCTGGAGACTACGGAAAGCTCCTCAAGCTTGCCTTGGGCGGTGTTGAGTTGGATGAAGACACTTCCCCTGCCAAGTTGCTTCCACCCGCTTCTGCCAAGTCTGCTGCTGCCGAGGGACCAGCGGATGACGTCCAAATCTGCTCTTGTAACGATGTTATGCAGAGTGAAATCGCGGAAGCCATCATGGAACTTGGCGTCGATGGAGCGACCCTCCCCGCCGTCAAGAAGGCTTCCAGGGCGGCTACAAACTGTGGAGGATGCGAAGCCCAAGTCAAGGATGTCCTTAAGACTACTCTTGAGGCAATGGGAGGTGCTGTTGACAACTCCTTGTGTGAACACATGCCTTACTCTCGATCCGAGCTTGTTGCCAAGATCCGAGTTGAGTCCGACCCTACCAGTGTCGACACCTTTGAGAAGATCATTGCCAAGTATGGAAAGGGAGATGGTTGTGAACTTTGCAAACCCGCTGTTGGATCCATCCTTGCTTCTTTGAACAACGAAGTTATCATTGGAGGTCAACGAGCGCAGCTCCAAGACACCAACGACCGCGCCATGGCCAACATGCAACGTGGTGGAACTTACTCTGTTGTCCCTCGTGTTCCGGGAGGAGAGTTGACTCCCGATCAACTGATTGCCATGGGTGAGGTTGCCAACAAGTACAACTTGTACACCAAGATCACTGGTGGACAACGTGTTGATCTCTTCGGAGCCGCCAAGCATGAGCTTCCTGACATTTGGGAGGAACTAGGAAAGGCTGGATTCGAGTCTGGACATGCTTACGGTAAGGCTTTGCGTACCGTCAAGTCTTGTGTTGGATCAACGTGGTGCCGTTACGGTATGCAAGACTCGGTCGGCTTTGCCGTTGAAATCGAAAACAGATACAAGGGAATCCGCTCTCCTCACAAGATGAAGTCCGGAGTCTCTGGGTGTGCCCGTGAATGTGCTGAGGCCAAAGGAAAGGACTTTGGTCTGATTGCCACTGAGAATGGATACAACTTGTACTTCGGAGGAAACGGAGGTACCAACCCCGTCCATGCCGAATTGTTCGCCTCTGATATCGACGAAGCCACTTGTTTGAAGTACATTGACCGCTACTTGATGTACTACATCTTGACTGCAGAGAAGCTTGAGCGTATCGCCCCTTGGCACAAGAAGCTTCCAAGCGGCAAGAACGGAGGAGGCCCTATCGAGTATTTGAAGGAGGTCATCATTGAGGATTCACTTGGAATCTGCGACGAGCTCGACAAGCGCATGCAACACTTGATTGATACATACCACGATGAATGGGTAAGTGATGCTACTGTGGGGTTGACAAAGGTATTAATTCGGTGCACATCTAACATTTTCTTCTTGAACAGGCTGAGGTTTACAACAACCCCGAGCTCCGTGCTCAATTCAAGCAATTCGCCAACACCGACAAGAATATTAACAAGGAAGATATGCTCGAGTTCATTGATCAACGAGGAATGACCCGTCCTGCTGACTGGCCCAAGGATGGAGAAGAACAAACCAACTGGGAGGCTCCTTCCCAAGATGTTTTCGCCAACTCTGAGAAGTCTTGGGTTGAGGTTGGAAAGGTCTCTGACTTCGTTGCCAACGTTGGTACCCCAATCCTTTACGGAGACACTCAATTGGCTGTCTTCAACAACGTTGCCCGCGGTGAGTGGTACTGCACTCAAAACATGTGCCCCCACAAGCAAGCCTTTGTTTTGTCCCAGGGTATCATCGGAGCCACCGCCGACAATGCCCCTAAGGTCGCTTGTCCTTTGCACAAGAAGCAATTCAACTTGAAGACTGGAGAAGGAGTTGGTGAGGAGCCTCTGAATATTTTGACCTTCCCTGTCAAGGTCGACGGTGAAAAGGTCATGGTTGAGCTTCCTTCCGAACCTGAGTTGGATGCCATCCTTGGAACCAACGGATTGCGTGTCAGGAAGTCTTCTTGCGTTGACATCGCGGAGGATGCTCTCAAGGTGCCTTCCAAGAAGGCCAGCTCTTCCGCCGCTGCCAGTGCGTAAATTCTGCTCCTTCTCGATGTATACCATAAGTTATCCAGTTTTGCGGTATCTAGATTTCTTCTGTTTCTTTTTATAACCGAATATGTTAAAATAAAAACTACTCTCCTGACAATGCAATGTCTCTTTAGATCACTATAGAATCTTAATTCACCACTCGCAGAGAGGGAGGTGTTAAGCCTTTGCCATGGTCTCTTTGACAATCTCCACCGCGCGGGGGTGTTCACACATGAAATGCCCAGTATTGGGAATCGTTTCAAACGAAACATTGGCGGCAGGAAAGAGTTGTTCGTACTGTCGAGTAGCACCTTCTGGCATGAGATCATCGGCACCGTGAACAATGGAAACTGGAAAAGTGGCGTTTTCCAGCATTTTCTGACAAATGGGAACATAATCATGTTCGATTCCCATACTGAGGAATGTAGCATAACAGGCCATCCCACCGGTCAAACCAGCTTCCACGTTGCTGGTATCACCTTCCACTCCAGTGGCTCGGAAAAAGTGGACACCAAATTCGTTCTGGCGTTTGGCCAAACTTTCATCTGTTTGTTGCGGTAAGGAGTTGAAATCCATGTATCGTTTGACAAATGCCTCGTACTCCTGCAGGTGCTCGTCGTTGCCTAGCTCCTCGAGCTTACTTTCAACAAGTCCAAATAGCTCCTTGGACCCTGGTTCCTTAGGAGGGATGGTCAACGCAATGGCTGGAACCAGAAGAGTGAGGGAACGCACATATTGCGGAAATTCGGCTGCATACATGGTGGCTACCAGTCCTCCAAAGGAATGGCCCACCAAATCTATCTTGGTTTGACCTGTCGACTCGACCAAACGGCGACGAATACGCTCCACATCAGCCACTTGAGCTCCGATTCCCAAATTCTCTTCCAAGATTTTCATTCCTGGCCACATTCCCTTGGTTGGGAAATCCTTGAAAATCCTGGTAGAATGGCCACATCCTCGGGCATGGTACACATAAAACCCAGGAACGGCCATGTCCATTTTCTCCCAGGTCTTTTCAGGGGGAATGGAGGGACCTCCATGAAGCGCCAAGACAGGACGGGACGATGCTTGCGATGGGGCAAAGTAAAACAATTTGACATTGTTTGGCATAACCCAGAAAGAACCGTTAGTGGCATCAGGGTGGGTGATTAGATCTTTCGAATCGAAACCATCCGGATCTTTTGCCAGCGCCTTGGCGACATCCCCCGGATTGTACAAAGGTTCCCGGAACTTTTTGTACATCCAGTAGACACCAGCTACCAAGACAACTAAGAATCCAACAGCTGTGGTGTACATGATTGCGATGGATGAAAAGAATGGAAGGTTGGTTGTTGTGTCATCACCACAATGAAAGCGGATCGAAGTTTCTACCCTTTTTTGCGTCGTATCCAATTTTTGATATGCCTTCAATGGAGGTTGGCGCTTGGGAGCTCGCACAACTTTGTAGTTCGTAATTGACCAACATGACTTCCATGAGAATACCACGCAACGTAAACAACAGGAGTTTGTACCCAACTGTTTGTTGCAACTATGTACAGTCCAGTACAGTACTCGTACACTCCACTAGCTTGTACAAAATTGACTATTTTGTTTTCAGTCTGTTGCTAGGTTATCATGTTCTGGTAACACCGCAGAAGGTTTCTTGCCTACTCCTCCTCTTCAACTTCCGGATCCTCTTCATCATGTTCGTCGTCGGTGTCCTCCTCCTCCTCCTCATCGCTGAGAAGCATCAGATTACTAGCTTGAAGCAACAATTCTGCTGCATGACTCATGTTGTTGTTCCCCGTCGATGAAGAGACAGCAGTGGTTGCTGTCACAGTGCTATTCGTCGGAAGCAAGCCTGTGTGCAGGAGTTCGTCAACGTCAAAGGAGTCCTTTCGCCTTCTTTTGTCTTGGCGTGTTAGTGGTGGTGTGAGAACATGATCACCAACAGGTGTTCTGGTAGATCCAGAACTGTTTTGTTCCACTCGCTCGAGTGTTTGATGCCAAGGATGAAGACCATCGTTCTTCATGTTCATCATCCGTCCCTTTGGTTGGTCATCCAGCAGCGAGGATTCGCTTGGGAAATTGACAGGAGTGTTTCCATCAGCACCACCAGGAGCACTGGTGGTTTCTCTGCCCGATAGAGCAAATAAAGATGGAGTTGCATTTGGACGAGATAGTACGTCATCGCCCGTCGAGCAAGCAGGAGCACAAAAGACCCTGCCAAGTATTTCATTCTTGTTGTTCGGTATCATGTTCTTGTCATTGTCCTCATTGAGGTTATGTGGTGCTGTATTGTCAGCACCAGCGCTAGTAGCACGACCAAAAGACATGTCGTGCAAGAAGGAACTGTCCATGGTTCTTGCTTTTGCTACTCCTGCTACTCCTGCTCCCTCTGCCATCTTTTGGAGCCGTTTCCTTTCAACCTTGGCTCTCGAAGTTGACCTGTACATATGTGAGAGCAAATCACGAAGCACATATCCAATCTTCTCTCTCACAACAGCGTCCGATGCATGATACCATCGTTTGTCTGTCTTGTCCACTCGGTTTTTTACAATGAACATCCCATTGGCCTTAAGAATAGTCTCTCGTATTTCATTCACAATCGCTGTCTTGATTCTTCTGTTGTGAGCTGCGCTGTAGTCTGAAAGGTAGTTTGAGGCCAATATTTGTAGACGTTTGTTTCCCAAGTTTGTTTTGGCTTCGCTGTGACGGCCAATGATGACAGTATAGGGTGTAGGTTTGAAGGATTCAGGAAGCGGTGCTCGTTTCGTTGCTGGTGGTTCTTCTTGTTTCTGCTCCCTCTCTTCTCTCGTGACATTTGGCTTGGGGTGAGTAGAAAATGGGTGGATATCCTGTGAAACAACATCATTGTCATGTCGTTGGGTTTGCTCTTTGTCGCTTCTTCTTCGCCTTGCTTGTTCAGGAGGAGGAAGAGGAATGCGAGGAGGACGACGCAGCATACCAAGGGAACCATTCTCAGCATCACCACCTGCAATCGTATCTTGAGTGCAGCCGATGGAAGCGGGTGTATCATTGGAAGAGTCTTTCGACTTTGTTGTCTGTGAAGATAACTGGATTGCAAAATCATCCATTGTATTTCCGGTAGGCCTGAAGATCATGGTTAAATGGGGACCGAAAGTTGTGAGACCGAAATCCTGTGACAGAAAGCACTGACTTTCTCGTTTATCATCCTTCTGATGTGCCAGTCGGAATCGAAAGCCGTTTGTTAAATATCTTTTGAGAGTCAAGGAATTACAAGACTTTAGGTACCGGCATTTAGTTGCGTGTTCGCACGAAAATGTTCCCACAACAATCAACAAAGAGGGAAATTGTCTCGTTCCAGTGGGAATGTCGAACGTGAAATACCGTACCCTACGTCGTGGTGATCGCCAACAAAAAGCAGAGAAGAAGAACCCAAGCACGACAACAAGCTTTTGAATCTCGAATGCTCGCACGATGACGACGACGCTCATGATGTCATGGGGCATAAAATAGCTACACCACCAAAAACATAGAGTGAACCAACAATGGAATAGGGCAGACAACATAAGCAATTTAGCTAGCTAGTAGAGTAGACAACAGGCAAGGCAATTGAAGTGGGTAAAACTGCATGAAATCTCGAGAGTAAACGCACTGCTCGTACCGGTAGATAGTCATCGTCATGTGAACGTTCAACAAGAAAGAGGGAGGAGAAGACATGAAGTACTGTTTTTAGTTAGTACTAACGTTGGTACCGGTAGTAGTTTGTACCCAAACTTTTGGTCGCTCTTCCATGATGTCATGGGGCATAAACCAACACCAGATCAAGAACATAGTGAACTGATAATGGACATAAAGCGACGGTACAAAACACCACGAAAGACGAGGCCGAAACTGCATGAAACCTCCAATAAAAATGCTCTGCAGTTTCAAACAACAACTATATCAATGGGTCATGGATAGCACTACTTCTCGGTAGAGGTAATAACGCACGTTGTAGTCTATCATACGAGGTAAAGCATCGCACTAACTAATGTACTGCTCTCGGGGACTGTTCATCAACCACTCCAAGAATACAATAAGATACTTGAGGACGACTAGTGTTTCACCCATGAGTGCAGGCTACTAATGCTAGGTAGTGTGAGATGCCGGGAGTTTCGTCGCTATCATTCGACCCGGTGCAAGAATATATCCTTCTAGTCAGCAGCTAAGATGTAACGGAGTGGTGCCATGACACTAATAACTGACGACGTCATTTCGTTCTCGGCGGTCATCGACGACGAAAAATGAAAAACCTTTCTGTTACAGAAATTGTAGATTAAGTCTCTAAAGTGATGATAGGCCATCAGCAGTTGTAGCCACAGGGACACCGAAAGTATGGTGACAAGAAGGACTCGTCCTAACGGGAGGACGACCACGAAGAACAAGGACACCCGCCATCACCCCAGAGATTCTTGGTACTATTCCTCTCGAGTTGTAGCTCTAGTAGTAGAACTACCGGCAGTGTCCAAAAGCAGCAACTTCACCTATACTGAGACAATAATTTGTGAGCACAACTCTGAATCGGCTCATGGTAAACTACGATACTCTTGCAGTGTAGCTTTCCGCACCAGCTAGACCTTCACGATGTTGAGCAACCAACACAAAAACTGCATTGCGGCTACTGAGTCAGTGGACTGCAAATTATTGGAACATCAGCTTGGTTTCCTACAGTCATGTCTGGATTCACAGGCTACGAGGTCAATGAACAATGGTATTTGGTCAGTAATGTAGTTCCTGCAGTCCAAAGATTGGACGTACATGGGTACGTGGGTACGAGACTGTTTAACATTTGTCATGAATTACACCGTCCCATCAACTACCGGTAACCAGTAGTGTAACTGCCGCCTGATTCCAGTATTGATATGGTGTGCAACTTGACTGCATTGCTACAATTGACTACTACGAGCAATGCCGTATCACGTACTAGTTGAGCGTCAGTAGGGAAGACTTCATACGTTGCCATCTTTATGATGTTCTGGAATTAGGGTTCACTACCGGTAGTAGTAGTTGTAGTAGTTGCTTCTGGCAATATGGAGGAGATACTACAGCAAACAGAGGATGCCAACGACAAATGTGATACAGACGAACCATTTGAGATCCAATTCACAGACAATAGTCTTGGTAGAATGGTACGAGTGCACATGAAAGCCAGGAGAAGACTTGAGCCGTTTTCAACTAGCATGGCCTCATTACTCATCATGCTTCACATAACGACTGTGCAGAGATGGCACTCGTAGGAGTTGGGTCTCTACAAGCTCGACTACGACTAAGTTGACTACAATCTTGAGGGCACAGGCACAGTGAGCCAGCACACTGCACACCAAAACGGAAATCATTACTGTCGTCAACGCATCAACATGGGATTGTGCTAAAAGAGTACACTGTACTCTGTAGTACCCATACACTCCACTATGGATTGTACAAAAGTCACAGTCAATTTATTTGCAACCTTACGGAAATTTAGCTACTTCTCGTTTGGGGGATGGTCCCTGCTGCATCCTCACTCCACTCGTTGCAGATTCTGAGCAACAATTCTGCTGGTAACCACACAGTGACTGCCGTCGCGGTACTCTTAATAGGAAACAAGCCAAGAGTGTAACAGTTCTTCAACATTGAAAGAGTTGGCCCTTCTTCCCTTCTTGCCTATTGGATCAAGGCATGCTGAGGGCATTTGACATGATCACTGGCAGGTTCTCTCTGGCGGCCATAGCACGGTCACCCTCATGGCGGTGATGCCGTTCTTTTGCTCAATCGAGCGATTTAGTCCAAGATTGAAGAGTATCGTGCACGTTGCTCATCTGTCCCTTAGGAGATTCATCCAGCAGCAGGAATTCTTCGCCGAAGATACTATGTTCCATTTCAATCATGGTATTGTCTCGTCTCGATGTGATGGTGAAAGAGGAGGAGGATGTGATTTCCATTGAACGAGGTAGTATTTCGTCGTCAATCTGGGTCAAGGCCGAACACGCAGGCGCACACAAGACCCTTCCAAATATTTCCATTGTCTTCGGCGCATTCTTGTATGACACGTTTTTGTCACAATCCTCACCAGAGCTCCGACCAGTGAAGTTCGAAACCACAAGTTCTTGTTGTTGAATAGCACCGTCAGGAGACATGCAGTGCAAGAAAGAACTGTCCGTGGTTCTTGTTCCCGCTGCTACTTCTCCTCCTTCTGCCTTCTTACGAAGCCGTTTCCTTTCAACCTTGGCTCTCGAAGATGACCTATACATGTGTGACAGCAAATCACGGAGCACATATCCAATCTTCTCCCTCACAACAGCATCCGATGCATGATACCATCGCTTGTCTGTCTTGTCCTCTCTGTTTTTTACAATGAACATCCCATCAGCATTAAGAATAGTCTCTCGAATTTCATTCACAATCGCTGTCTTGATTCTTCTGTTTTGAGCCGCACTGTAGTGGGAAAGATAGTTTGAGGCCAATATTTGTAGACGTTTGTTTCCCAAGTTTGTTTTGGCTTCGCTGTGACGGCCAATGATGACAGTATAGGGTGTAGGTTTGAAGGATTCTGGAAGTGATGTTCTTCTGGTTGCTGCAGATTCTTCTTGTTCTTTCTGTTCCCTCTCTTCGTTCGTGACATTTGGCTTGGGGCGAGTAGGAATTGGGTGGACATCATGTAAAACAACATCATGGTCATGTCGTTGGTTTTGCTCTTTGTCGCTTCTTCGCCTAGCTTCTTCAGGAAGAGGAGGAAGAAGAATGTCACGCGGCATGCTCCTGGAGGTGATGCGGAGGGCATCGCCATCATCAGCAGCTGTAAACACTTTTCTTGTTAGATTTTCGGAAGAAGATATATCGTTGGATTCTTTGTACTTTGGTGTCCATGAAGTTGACTGGATTACAAAATCATCCATTGTATTTCTTGTAGGTTTGAGAATCATGGCAAGGGGTCCAGAAGTTTGTGAGACCGGAATCCTGTGACGGAAAGCACTGACTTTGCTCGTTGAGCTTCAATAATCTTTGGGTGTCAGTTGCCGCGAAACAGAATGTCTTCTCAGATCTGGTTCTATTCACTTAAGATACCAACTGGAAGTTGAAAACCGGTGATTAAATATTTTCTGGACGAAAAGGGCGTCGAGGTACAACCAGTAGTACGGTAGTATCGTCAAACTGTTGTGTGTTCGCACGACGACAATAATATTATGATTCAACCAACATCACAGCATACAAGCAAGAAGTGATCGCTCTTCTCAATAAAGCAGGAGCAAAGGAGCCCAAACTGAGGAGAGTGCTCGCACCACAACGACGATAACCTCGACACAACACACGATGTCGTGGGGCATACACCAACTCCATCACAAAATCAACCAATTAATAGTAGTTAGTATTGCAAAGACAGTCGTCGGCACAAAAACTCCGGATGCAACAAGAGCGAAAACTGCATGAAACCTCGAGCAATTACCATAATAATATACTACTAGTATTGCTCTGCAGGTTCAACAACTTATAATTCGAGTATCATCATGAATGGGTCACCAGTCACCAGTCGCTACGGTACATGTAGCTACTAACGGTAGAGAAGGTTGACTCTACTACCGGTAGAGTACTAACCGGTTGTTCTGGTCTAGACTACGAATCCACTCTTATTAACTACTACTAGGACTAGTACCGACCTCCATTGTACGACAAAGTCCAGAATATGGCAATCCATACCAAGTTTTACCACTTGAGTAGACAGGGGCAGCAACCCGTCCAAGTGGTATTATGCCATCACCTGCAGAAGTTTGCATTACTGGAGGACTACCGGTAACCAACTCAATCATTTCCACTAGAGTAGTCGTTAGTACTAGTAGTTGTATTGTGGTGGTAGTATCATTGCTGGATATTGTTGTTGTGCTAGCAATACTGCACCCTTCTCCACTAATCCATTCCACTACTACTAGCTACCTAGGAGCACTGCTCTACTACTCCTCGTTGAACCAATAGTTTTCACTTCACTGTCAGTACGTTGTTCCTACTTGTACTACTTCACGCTACTGCACAGCACTCCACTGTAGTATTATTTACTCTACACATCTGATACGGAGGGTGTTGTCCTCGAACAGTATTGGTGGTGTACTGTAGCGAAAGATCTCCCGACCTTTGCGATCTCACCACATGAAAACTACTAGTGCCCTGGTGCTACACTGGAAATGATAGAAGATCGAGGGAGGAAGGTAGTAGGAACCATCAGCCAGGGCATGAAACTAGCGCGAATGTTGCTCACCAACACAGCCAATGTGGTAGAGTATCCCTTGTTGTACTATCGGTGACAAGTTCCTCCGCTGAAAGACTAGGAAATCTATATTTGACCAAGATGTACCTGGTACTACAAGTGCTATACTGCAACACTCCTCGTCCTCGCCATGTTCCAGCATGGCAGCAGGCATGATCACTACTACGTTGATGAGGATTTATTGCCTGCTGGTGATCTGCATGAGTACCTGTGATGTCAGCATAGTAGGTACGAAATCATCGCTGTCTACTTCAGATAGAGTGCACAGGGATACTAGTAGTAGAGGTTCTACGAGTGTAGCACTGGTGCCATTCATTTCTTGATATCATTGCTGTTACGGTTACCGTTACCAAGAGTGGGTGCTATGTGCTGTCAGGGGCACCCTCCTCCTTTCCAATTGGTGTGAGGTGAAGATGTTTCGTAACTGTCTGTAGTACTGGACCTGCTCGGGCAAAAATGTCCTCGTGCCCATGATGATGTCCTCCTCGGACGACGTCGTTTATTTGGTTGCCGAAAGCGTACGAACTTTCTGGAGTTGTGGTAGTAGTGGAATAGACCTCTTCAATCAAGCACAAAAGAAATGATTGGCCACCACCAGTGGTGGTAGGATCGTTGTGGCATCATCTATGACACAATCTTCTGCACTTAGATCAATATCAACGGTCGTACTCACAGGCGAGAATGACGAACATGCTTTGGAAGGAATTACTGATGTACTATCACGGCATGACGGGATGGTTGCGCTTGCGTGAGAGGAGAGGTGGAACAAGAATGGATGGCTATCCTGTTTTGAGGATGAAGCCCTTTCAAGTTTGAGAAGACGTTTCTTCTCTACTTTGGATTTCGAAGAAGATTTGTACTTGTGGGAGAGCAAATCTCGTAACACATATCCAATCTTCTCTCGAGCGACAGCGTCACTAACATGATACCACCTCACGGAGTCATTCTTGTTGACCCCTTTCCTCTTCACAACAAAGTTCCCATTGGCCATCAAGATCGTCTTTTGAATCTCGTTCACAATCTCTGTCTTGATCCTCCGGTCTTGGGCCGCACTATATGCTGACAGATAATTCGAAGCCAAAACTCGAAGGCGCTTGTTTCCTAAGTTGTCCTTGGCCTCGCTGTTGCGGCCAACGATAACAGTGTAGGGAGTGGGCTCGAAATGCTCAGGAAGTGGCTTTGACAGTTCCTTCTTCTTGCTATTCTTCGTAGCACCTGAGATGGAAATGGCGGAAGGATCCAGCGCCCGATTCTTCTTTCTGCCACTTGTTGTGCCACTTGCGCTTTCTCTTGCTGCTACATCTTCTGGTTCGACGCAAGTACCACGAGTCTTTCTTGATGTGGAGGATGAATTCCTTGGCGAGAATGGCACGACAAGAAGAACGTCTGGGCGGGACCATGCCTCAGAGACTGTTGTGTCTGGGACTGGCTGGAAAAGAATTTCATTACGGATGCTTCCAGAAGGAGTTAACATACTGATAAATTTGATCAACTGAAAGGTATGAAAAGTTGTGAGCTTCTTGAGAAGTGGACAAACTCCACAAGAAGCGGTTCGCCAAGTACAGAACCACGGGTAGGTTCCAAATTTTCCATTTCTCGGATGAACTGCTGCCCCTTTGTTCTCAACGTTTAATGACCACAGTGCTAGGGTCCTTGGAATGCCCTATATCCGTTCCCGAAGCCTGCTCGCACACTGTGACCGAGCATCTTTACAAAGTTGAAACTATCACTAACAACATGCAAGAACGGTAGGCAGACACAAGTGGTAGCCTCTACGTACAACTAGTACTCGTAGGAAGCCACAACCTGCATTTGTTGCCGAGACGGACGTTGCACTTTCTACGGTGTTGTACTAACTATCATCAGCTCCTTATGTTTTTCGTCGAATTTTTTGTCGAATTTGGGAGTTGGACACAACAGTGTTGCAAGGGTCCTTATGTCGAAACTGCTGGGCACGGTTGTTGGGATTTCCATTGAGGCATCGGACACAACAGGGTTGCAAGGACCCTTATTATGTAAATTTCTGCTTGGCACGGTTGTTGGGATTTGTGCTTCGTGTTGTCCCTCGCGTGCGTGGAGAGTTGAAACTGCTCAGCAATTTACACTGCAAAGGGTGAAGCCCTATTTACGGGTAGGTACCTCACACCAGAACGAAAGCTAGGGAACTTCAATCCTTTGGCGTCAAGAGATACTTTTACATATTGTTTGAGGTAGTTCTCGCACGGTTGAACATCACCGTTAGTACCTGCGACAATCGTCTTCCGTACTGCGAACGACAAAGAACGAACTGCCATTATAATGCTCTAGAAATTGTTTTTTTCCAATTCTTCATCACCAGAACGACAAAGTACGAGGCTTGGAGAAATCATAGCAGGAGGCCCAATCATCATCGCCGCCCACTGCTGTTGCGCCAAAAAATCTACTGGTGTCACCAAATATGCTATTATTGTTGGGCTGTCCGCAACCCGTTTTCTGGACTAGACTGGGGACACGACGGGGTGTTTCCTCCCAAGAGGGCAACAACACCACGATGAGGAAAGGAAACCAGTGCAAAGTGATATTACATGGGTTACGATTCTGTCTGACCCTCAGTAGCCACTTGCCCAAGGGCTTGAAATAGTGGTGATACTACTACTACTATCATTCTTGTTGCTGCTGGACGAGG
>WXVQ01000303.1:0-24575 GCA_013372465.1 Nitzschia sp. Nitz4 | reverse complement strand
CATTTGAATTGCAGACTTCATCATTTCAGATCCTATGTTGACGATACCAAGGAGATATCAATACACAAGATCGACACATTGGACCAGCCAGCCGACATGTTGACTAAACCTTTGAATGAGGATGCAATCAAGAAACTCCGAAAGATGATGATGGGATGGTAGACAAGCTCACATAGGGGTACCAAAAGAGGGAGTGTAAGAATATATGGTTTGATCCACTATGGATGAGCAGACAGGCGAATCGATCCTCCTGAGGAAGGTGAACTAGACTAACCGAAGGGTGGTGGTGGTACTCACAGTACGACACTGTACGTGATGATGCTAAGCGAAATGAACCCAAATGAAATACACAAAAGACAAGGAGATAGACTCGGAGATCAGATGCAGAAGCTCCTCTCTCAATTGTCAAAATATATTATTTTAGCGTACTATCAACACACAGCCCGATAGCTGGGTTCCGTACTCGGCTATTTGAACACTTTTGGCTGGTGGTCACCTCGAAGACTGACTTAGCCCTTCGGCGTTCGACCACTGCACTTTTTCACGTCCACCAATCCAGCGATCCAACTATCTGATTCGACTCACCAACAAGCATTCTATGAAAGGAAATCCCAAGAATGATCCATGGCGAAAACAGAGAAAAGCCATTTTATTGGTTGTAGTTCTTTGGGCTGGCCTCACTTTTTATAGTCTCCAAAATTTCACCTTTTCCAACTGTGACGAAACAAGTCCTGACCAACCAATACAGCTCAATATCGTTCCTCTCAATGTCATTCAGACGTTTTCCATACTTCCATCAGATCCGTTATTTCCCAGCTATGAAGTTGTCCTAGCTGCCTGGCAGACAGCCCCGGTGTTTTCGAGTCAGAGGAGTAAACCCCTCATTGTCAAACATGCCATTCTTCGCAACCAAACCAAGCAGCTACAGCAAGACATTATCCTTGCGACGCATATATCTGTCAACAAGGTTGATGCATTGTCTACTTTTCTGCACTATTGGTCTGGTCCAACATCCATTGCTATCTATATTACCTCCAAAAAGGATATCCAAAGCTTTTTCCAATACCTGATCCAGTCCAGACAACAACCCGGGCTCCATGCAGTGTTGCAGCAGGCATCCTTTCACTTTGGGATGGAGCGTCCTCCTATCAATGAAACGCACGTAGAAGAAGGTTCATTTGGTTACCCACATAACATTCTCCGCAACGTGGCTTTGGAATCCATCGAGAGTGATTACTTTGCCCTGTTTGATGTCGACTTTATTCCGTCTCCTCAATGTTACCCCAATTTGATGGATATGTTTGCTCAACATCCTCAAGTACCTACACTTGTTCGATCCAATCAAACCTTGTTGGTGATCCCAGCCTTCGAGTTGTTTCCTCGTGAGGGAGAATTGTTTGCTACCCAAGACATGTTGCCCCAATCCAAACAAGAGGTCGCCCAAATGGTTCGCACCACCAAGCGACTCGTTCCCTTCCGCAAGTCATATCCTGTCTGCCAAAGCTTGACCAACTTTGACAAGTGGCTTCAACAAGCCGGTTCCAAAAGGGAAACAAGCAATGAGCCTTTTTATCCTCTAGCTATGAAGGGAGATTTGGAGCGACGTCAATTTGAACCCTACGTGGTGGGGTATCGGCCGGGCATTCATCGGTATTGGGAGGATTTCCGTGGCTTTGGGTTTGACAAGTACAGTTACTTTATTGAAAGTCAAATGGCTGGATACAACTTTGCGGCATTGAATGACTTCTATACGGTACATCTCGACCATCCAGAGATTTCGAGAGAGGAGAAGCTCCGTCGATCCAACCTGAATCAACTTTACTACGATGAGTTCCTCGTGTATTTGTACGGCCGTTATGGGTATGCTAGTTGGCCCAACAGTACAAAACTACCCACAAAATGGTATTCCAAAGTTGGAAAGTGGTTCAAAAAGGTGTCGTCGCTTTGAAAGGACATGTGATTGCTGGATAGGGGCATGTTAACCACAACCTTTGATCGTGCAATATCCTTCCATCTCAACGACCATTGCACTTGTCTTGAACCATTGGAATGTCCATTCCCCTCAGAACTTGGTGGGGAGGCAAAGATTCTTGGGATATGGCATCCCAAACAGCAAAATCCAAGTGATAGGCACCGCGGACCTTGGCCAGCAATTCCGGGGTATACATTTCCTCAAATCGCGACTTGGAGTTGGTGGCATGACTGTAGGACTCTGACGGTCCTTTTTGATTGAATCCATAATTGGTTTCATTGGCGTTCCGCTGCATGGGTGGAATGGCACAAAAATTGGAGCTATTATTGTCCTTTGCTTGCATATTCCCGCCATCATCAAAAGTAGCTCCATACTCTTCCCATAAACCAACCTTCTCTAGTAGAATTTTGGTATGTTCCGCAACGTGATCAAAGTTCCCAACGAAATCAAAGTTGGGAAGCAAATAATCTAGACCGCAGAGCATCGTTTGCGGCGCCCAATGCTTGTTGGTACAGCCATGCAGGCCATTGGGGTCATCACAACCACCGGCAGTGGTGGAGTTTCGAGTGGCTGTTACTCGGTCAACAAACTCTTCAAAGGTTAAAACCGGCGGGTTCGGGTCGTGTTTGTTTCCTACTTTGAATACCTGTTGTGTTTTTCCCTTTTCTACAATCTTGTCCATATAGGCGCTGAGGAGTCGTTCGTATGGGTTTCGGACAATGACAGCCTTGGTCCAGGATGGGTCGGAAAGGAGCGATTTTGTCTGTTGGGAGGACAAACGGTTCATGAAGAATTGTCGGCGATCTTGCTTGTGGAAAGGGTAGGATAGATAATCTCGGGCTCCCAAGACATGGCGAAAGAATTTGGACCACTCGGTGATTCCACCTTTGGGTATACCACAGAAGATTAGTTTGGCCTTGGGAATGAAAAGAAGAGTCGTGCCACCAGTTGCTATTCTCAGTGGACAAGGTAGATCAGTGCGGTTCAGCTCTTTGGGACATAGGAACCTCTCTTGGTATTGTTGTGTCATGCGTTGCCCGCGAGTGCAGGATTTGTCTCTGTCGGAAAGGCTTTTGGAGTTATAAAGATTGTACTCGGTCTCATCGGCCCAAGGCCAATAGGACTGTGGGTCACCAACTTGGGGGGTATAACAGGTACTTTTGCAATTGCACCTCCCTCCAAAGGGCCGCTTGGGTGGGAGCGCTTTGGGGTGTATGCTCTTGCAAATGCCATCTTTGAGATCTCGAATATAGGGATATGGCGACGGTCCCTGTTGGACGTTTTCTGGGCAAGGTTCTGGACATATTCCCCCTAGGCACTCCTCCAACGCAATGCTATCTAACGCCTGAAGTACCGAAACGTGTCTATCCAACAATGTACTCCAGTATGTAACATCTTGAAAGAGATCTTGGATATCTCCTTTACTCTCCCATCCATCAAGTTGTTTGGGAATTTCATAGTGCAAGGTCAACTTGTGATTTCGAAAGTGTTGATACCTCCAATCTTCTTGGATGTTTGCTGCAGTTGTATCTTGGTCCACGAAATTGGAACATGTCATTCCTGGTTCTCCGCATGTTCGAAAGTCGACTCGCAAAACGTCCAATCCCCCAGCAGGTGTCAACGGGTTTTCGGAGAAAGGATTCCTAGATACTAGGAAAGTCGACTCTGGTAGTGAAACATTTGGTTTGTACCAGAAAATGAGATCATACTTTTCGTCTCCATTGTTAGATGACGTTGGATCAGTCGACGCGTTTGACGCTTGCACTGCAGCTGTTGTGATGTTGTCACCCAAGTCTACAAGTTCATTTCCTTCCTTCTGGACCACAACAAGAGGAATGAGGCTAGTCAAATCCGAAAAGCGGGTGGCTTTCAATTGGACCACTACGATCACTACCAAAGCCACAGCTTTGAACCAAAAGGAGCATCTAACTGTGCCAGTTCTGGGATGCATCCAACAAACACAATTGTCCAACCACTTTGATGTCGACGAGAGATGTGGACGAGTGCGATGGTGCAACAGCTTTTCAACTTTGCCATGGTCATTGGCTGGTGACGTCACAAAAATGACACAAGTACTCAGGTAGTCTCTTTATCTAGCAGCAGCATAAACGCATCTTTCTCGAATGCTTGTGTTGATTATACAATAGTAGTGGCAATATCATTTGGATTCGAGTACAGTACGGCAGCACTCTCTAAAGGCATTGTCGCTGCTGTGCGTGTTTGCCTGAATGGTACAATTGTTTTCTGCAGGAGGAAACAGATTGAGCTCTAGAAAATGGAACCCAATCATTCTTTGTTGGGCATCCGCACTGATGTTTTGTATGGTGCAACTCGTCCAATTCACATCCATAACATCCCAACATTGCACATCTGTTATTGGTGCAGTGGTAGTATCCCAACCTTTGGAAGAACCTACAAGTTCCCATACTGAAGTGGTTTCCATAAACTACAACCAGTCGTTGCCCACTGGGGTCCCAGCTGCTCATGATTTGTACCTTCCATTTCAAGCTTTGTGGAATGCTTGGATATTTGCACCCACTTTTACTGGACAACGAAGTAAACCATTGATACTCAAACATTTGTTTCGGCGATCCTCTTTGATCCATCCGAATGATATTGTGTTGGCCACTCATATTTCGGTCCATAAAGTCCAGGCTTTGTCCATCTTTTTGAAGTATTGGTCTGGTCCATCGTCCATTGCGGTTCATATTACTTCCCAACAGGACATCCGAGAGTTTTTTGCATACCTGCTGGATGCTCCCCAGGACAATCCAAATCTAAGGGATGTATTGAATCAAGCTACCTTTCATTTTGTTCTGGAAAAGCCACCTAATCAAGAGGCTGAGGTGGAAGAAGGATCTTGGGGATACCCACACAATATCCTGCGGAATATAGCATTGGAGTCCATTGAGACTGATTTTGCGGCCCTATTTGATGTGGACTTTATTCCGTCCCCACTTTGCTACACTGAACTGAACGAATTGTTCCGACTGCATCCCAAAATTATGGAGAGTATGAGAGCAAACAGGACTCTGTTGGTATTGCCTGCCTTTGAACTCTTTCCCTGTGTCGGTGAGTTGTTTGCCTCGGAAGACTTGCTTCCTCAATCCAAGAATGAAGTTCTTCAAAAAGTCCGACAAAATCAAATGGTTCCATTTCGGAAATCCTACCCCGTCTGTCAAAATTTGACAGACTTTGCCAAGTGGTTAACGATCGATATGAACGGGACAGGCCCGGCTTCTCATACATATCCCATTGCTTTGACTGGACAAGTGGAGAGACGACAGTTTGAACCCTATGTCGTAGGGTATCGACCAGGAATGCATCGATACTGGGAAGACTTTCGGGGTTTTGGCTACAACAAACACACCTTTTTCATGGAATCGCAGGTGACTGGATATTCCTTTGCAGTATTGAATGACTTTTTCTGTACACATTTGAATCATCCCGAAGTTCCTGTCGAGGAGCAGAAAGCTCGCTTGAGTACCAATCTGTTCTACTACAAAGATTTTGTTAGATATCTGGTACAAAGATATGGTATGGAAACTTGGTATCCTCAGATCCAGCGCAAGAAATGGTGGAAGATTCTTGGCAAGTGGCCAAGACGAATATACTGAGGGTATTGGGCATTGTAGTTCTATTGGTATTTTTGTGTGGCAATCGAGGTTTCATGAATGATAGATGACAAGAATGTGCAAGACTTACTATTCAAGCTGGGTTGGTTGTGGCTGTGGCTGGTCGAACCGATTAGAGAAGGGCTTCTACTCCCAATACAGACTACTCACCACAGCAATATTGATGGCACCCAAGGAATTTGTTGTGCACCAAACAGAATCGAAGCAGCTATCATGCGCGCTAGTTTTAACTTCGGAGGTCTACTACTTGCATCCTCTGGCTTTGTCGCGTAGAGAATCAAGCCCCACAAAATCCAAACAAGTGATGTACGGCTAGTCATCAACCAAGGCGGTCCATGCTCAGAGCTCCTGTTGTGTTCACTAAGCAGAACATGACATAAGAATAATACCTTTGGAGGCGTCCAGGAATTGCTGCATCTCTCAAGGCGTGCCGTCCAAGATGGGTGGGTCATCAAATCGTTTCCATCATACATCAACACAATGCGCCTGGTTCTAGCTTGTAAGTCACTCGAAAGCAGCAATGCTCCATCATCCCCAATGAGATTGTACCTCAGATCCAATTGCAGTTGTTCAATAAATACCATGGCTTGTAACGCATCGGCAAGGGCGCGTATACCTATCGACGTGGTAATTTGGCATCTACCAAGGTTCAAAATATGAAGAGCCGGCATGTCTTGTATCACTTTGGCGATTGCTATTGTACCATTCTCCCAAAGATAACTTCCTTGGAGATACAACCGCTGCATTGCAAATCTCTCCCGCCAACGCGTTGGCAAGGGCATGCCTATCATGGTACCACATCTGCTAAGGTCAAGAACTTGAAGTGCAGGCATGTCTTGTATCGCTCCTGAGATTGCTACCATACCATCCCCCGACAAACAATTCCCCTGAAGACACAACTGTTGCATTGCAGTCTTCCCCTGCAAGGCGTTGACCAAAGCCCGCATGCCTATCGACTCATGAAATTGACATCTGCCAAGGTCCAAAACTAGAAGTGCGGACATGCCTTGTATCGATTCGAAGATTGCTACCGCGTCATCTTTCTGACAAAGAAGACATCCCTCAAGACATAACCGTTGCATCGCGATCTTTCCCTGCAATGCGTTGGCAAGGGCCCGTATGCCTATCGACGTATTAATCTGACACCTACCCAGGTCCAAAACCTGAAGTGCGGGCATGCCTTGTATCACATCGCACATTGCTACAGCATGCGTTTCCTCACCAAGAAGGCTTCCATGAAGACACAACCAGTTGCATCGCAGTCTTCCCCTGCAAAGCGATGGCAAGGGCCCCAATGCGTTTCGACACATTAATTTCACAGTTGTTAAGGTCCAAAACCTGAAGTACAAGCATGCCTTGTATCGCTTCGGGGAATGCTATCACAATGTCCTCCTCCCGAAGAAGATTTCCCTCAAGACACAACCGTTGCATCGTATTCTTTCCCTGCAAAGATTCGGCAAGGGCACGTGTGCCTGTTGACTCGTTAATTTCACAGTTGCTAAGGTCCATAACTTGAAGCGCAGTCCTACCAAGCAAGACTTTAGCGAGAGCAATCGCGCCATCTTCCAATAAGGGATTGTTGTCAAGCTACAGTTGCTGGATCGCAATTGCTCCCTGCATCGTTTCGGCAAAGACACGTGCACCTTGCGGCCCGATTGAATTGCCGGATAAATGCAGCGCTTGCAGCTCGATCATTGTTTGCAAAGCTGTTTGCAAGTGTCAACACTTCCAGGGCGATCATATCTGGCAAAGATGCTGCCAGAGCGTCGCATCCTAGGTCTTCAATATTGTTGTTATCTAAATAGAGCGCATGGAGCCCAGGAAGCGTAGTCAAAAGCATACCGTTGGAAAGTTCTACTTGTACCAAGAGTTCGATTCCCTCACTTCCAAGCTCAGGCATGCGCACCATGGCTATACCAAGCGCTTTGGCTCCTTCCTTGCCTATCTGGTTATCATTCAAATACAATCTATTGCTCTAGCCAAGGCAATAACACCTCTGTCACCAACGAAGTTGCCTGATAGAAACAGCCTAACTAGACTAGTTCTACCATAATGCCGGAGAGCACCGGCGACAATCGCAATACCTTCATCGTCCAGTCGGCAATTCGTCAGGTCTATCTCGGCTACTTCTGGATTTTGTCGCAGTGCTCTCGCCAATCCATGATGGGAAATGTGGGTTACAATGCAGTTGCAAACAGGTACACAAGCTATGAGTACCGTACGCCCTTTGGATACGACGGTCGCTTGATTTCCATGAGTCCGACGAGTCGAGTGACAATGGCTCGGTGACCAATGCAAGACATCCTCCGCCAAGGAGTTAGTTTACCACTAAGAGTGGAATTCCAGGGGGAAGCCATGGAAGAATTGATCAATCATCTATCCAGATGGTTCAAAAATCCAAAGGAGGAAACGTCAATGCTAGAAAATCGATCTACACAAGCCCAAGATGATGACCCAGGAGTAGACGAAAACGATGAGACACTTCAAGCCGAAGAATCGTACACATTTCCAACACACCCTGCATTCACCATTCCCATAGACATTAGACGCACGCAATGGTTAGGAGAGGATCAGTACGGGGTCTTTGCAGCCGAAGATATACCTGCCAATACACAGTTTTGGGTTTGGACTGAGAGGGTAGTTGAGATTCATTCTTCCGTAATCTATCAGTACATTGCCGACAACTTTGATCCAAAAGACATTCAAGGCGTACGCAGGTTTCTCAGAAGAGGATTTGTCCTTCCACATCCGTATGATGACACGTTTTGCTCCAACCCTACAGACGCTGGTTCGTTAATGAATCATTCGTCGACACCCAATTGTGTGCGCCCGCAAGGGACAGCTCGTTTGATCCGTGCAGGAGAGGAGTTGACCTGTGACTACGGTGATAATGGAAATCCCCCATGGCTTGTCGACCTTTGTCACTTGTACGGAATGCTCACACCTGTTGAGATTGCTATTGCGCAAAAGGAAAATGGCGGGCAAATGGTATCCGATGAATACACAGGGCCTGTGAGACATTCGTTGTTGGACCAAATGGCCACGTTGGGTGGTCCTTGATGACGCAAAGAAAACTCTACCGCTACAAAAAGAACAAATGCAGACTTGTTGATTCCCCTAAGATCTGCAATTGCTAATCTGTTACATTCACCCCTATGATTGTGGTCTCCAATTTTCAAGAGTCACACTACTCCCCGACTGTACACTCAATTCATACTCCCCGCGTAGCTGGATCCTGTTGCAGGTGCAAAGTAATATTCGAACATTTGAATGAACTTGTCCGTAGCCCCGCCCCCCTGGCGAGCACCTGTTGGCGTGTTTTGACCCACCGAACACAGGCTTCGGTCATCATCGCGAACAGCTTCCATCAGTTCCATCTCCGAAATACCCAGTGCCTGAGCGTGCTCCTTGAATTTGGTGATAGCATCGTTTACTTCCCGAATAGTTTGGTCAGAGATGGATTTGGACGCATCGTCGTCCATCTTCTGGGCCAAGTTGTACTGCACAGCCAGAGTCTCCGTAGCACTAAGGATATCCTTCCATTGCTTCGCATCAATCATCTTGCTGTTGGTGCTGGCAGTAGACATGTTGGAGGCGTGAGCACGAGTTCTCGCCACGTTTTTCCTGGCCTCTGCTTGTGCCTGCTCTTGCTCCTCCTGCTGTTGTTGCTTTGGCACAGGAATTGGTGCAAACAAGCCGGGAAGCAACCAAGAGAAGACATCTCCAGCATTTGTGTAAGTAAAGCTGGTCTCACGGGTTGCTTTGGTCAAATGATCTCCTGCATATGTAGAGGCAGCTGAAGCCATGCTGCTAGGGCCAGCAACATCTGTAACAACAGAGGTGGCGACTGAAGGAGCAACAGAAGCTGTCACAGCAACACTGTCTGCATCTACACCCACGTCACTGTCGGTGTTGGCAATCGAGACGGAATCTACAGCTTGCAACTCTGGTTCTTGTCCTGGTTCAGGTTCAGGCAACTCACTCAGTTTGTCGAAGTCCGTCGGACTCATCCTCTTCATCTTGTTCGCACTTTTGTCGTCCGCAAGCTTGCGAGGTTGCGGAACAGTAGGAGGCTTGGACTTGATAGTAGCAACTGCGGGTTTTGAAGCAGGTTTCGATGCAGGTTTCGATACAGGTTTTGAAGTAGGTTTCCGAGTCAATGCCAATGTCCGAGGTGGCGTCTTCTTCGGAACGGAAACATCGTTGGCATTCTTCGCATTCTTGAAGAATCGTAGACGCAGAGTACCGGTATTGTTTTTTGTTGGCTTCGAAGGCCGAGGTGGCTCAGTCTTCTTGGCTACTTGTTGCCCTTTTCCTGCGGCTTTGTTTGCAGTTTTAGCGATTAGCACTGCATTCTTGCCAGCCTTTGTCTTTCGAGCAATTAACTCGATAGCTTCATCAGTACCTGTCTGATTTCCGGGTTTGGGTGGAGCAGCCGTTTGCTCCGGTACATTTCTCTGTCTGTTTGATTTGCCATGTGTCTCGGTTTCCTCTTCAGACATTGATGGATCTTCCGATGACACCGAACTGCTGTCGGAAGGGTCGCTCTCATCAAATGACTCATCTTCCTCTTCTTCAGCAGGGGTTGGAGTCTCCACTTGCTCCTGCTTCTGTACTCGTCTTGGTCGACGAATAAAGGCGAAAATTCCTTTTTTCTTTGGCTTTGTTTCGTTCAAGGTAGTAGCCTCCTTGAAAAGGCTCAACTTTCCGGCTGTTTTCTTTCCAGAGCGGGATTCCACTGTAACTGATCCCGAAGCATTGGGAGGGATCTCATGAACCAGAGCCAAATCCTCAGAAAACCTCACTTCCTTCCGGGTCAAGTCGTCAATGTCTTCGTCATCTTCTTGATACATAAAGTTGAGTTGGTTGCATCCAAGTGAGTCCCCGGCGGGATTTGTGACCTCCTTCTCTTCCGGAATACTGAGTCCGATGTCATGTGCTGTAGCTTGGCTAGTCTGGATAGAGTTCTCAAATGTAGTTATGGAGTCTGTGTCGCGTCTCTCGCGTTTCTTTCTCGAAAAGGTCGGAAGCATGTCATCAAGCTTTCGCGTGTCTCCACCCTCATCATCACATGCTGCATTTCGATTTCGTTCTGTCAGTCCTCTCTGCAATATACTTCGGCCCTTGCTTGGAACATTGTTGGTTTCCTTCACCTTTGTAACAGGAGGTGGTGCTACAGGTTTGACTGGAATGCCAAGAGGGGTCATTCGAAGGCTTCTTGTGTTGGACAAGGCGACTTCGTCATTCTCTATTCGACCAGGTGCACTGGAGGCAAGAATTGGATAGTTCGTCGCACCAACGTCGAATTGTGGAGGTTCGAACATTGGTGTGACGTCCTCGACGGATGATTCCTCAGATTCGTCGGAGGTCAGAGAGTCTTGGAACAGGCTAGTGTCAGCGGAAACAGCCGGAATCATCCCTTGGGAACCTTGGGGTGGTTGACTGGTAACTGGTGGATCAACTGCTGCTGGGATGGTGGTCTTTGTACTCTTCCCGAGCTTACCGTGACGGATGTCCGAAGCTGGAGAGTCCTCAGGTTGCTCACGAACCTCTTCGCTGTGAACGCGTTCTTCTTTGACGGTTTCGGGAAATTTGGTCTGAGTATGAATGGGGCGAGGTTTTTGATTTACTGGTTTGGCTGGTGTTTCGCATTTCTTCGGTGTCTGCGGAGTCTGTGGCGTTGCTCGTTGTTTGTTGATCTTTCGAAACAACGTGAAGGACTTCTTCCTCTCCAACACAGCGGGCTTGTTTTCTGGCTTTTCCGGAGTTGGTGGATGTACCTCAAAACTTTCCGCCCATTGACAATCCGTCAGTGCCTCTATTTCAACTGCCGGTGGCTGCTTGGCCGGTGCTATAACTTTGCCCACCATTGACCCAGTTCCTCGCCCGTGCTCCCATTTGTGATTGGGTCGAGTCAATCCGTCTGCCTGGAGTTCATCGAAAAGTTGATCTCTAGAAACCAGTCCCAACTCTGATGTTGGCTCTTCGCCTTCTTGTACAGATTCCAATGGTTTCTTGGTGGATGTAACAACAGAGGGTCGCTTCCTTAAATTAGCCAAGCGGCGGAAGAGTCCCTTCTTTGGTTTGGAAGGTCGGTTTGTTGTGGTAACCTCCTGCTGTGCCTCAATCTTTTGAACCCTGCGTTGTACAGCCCCCAGTGGCGGTAACCCTTCTGTAGCGACACTTGAGCCTTCCGTGCGAGCTTCAACTGCATGTCCCACCATGGCACGATCGGTGCGCCGCGTCTTGGCTTCCGATTCTACCGAAGGTGGACCTTCGGTGGAGGCATAACCAACACTTGTGGCTTCTTCTGTGGGAGGTTTTGGCGCGATCCGTTGAGGAGGCATCTCAGAAACATCACTTTCACTCTGGTCTATTGATGGACGAGATAATTCCCTTTCAGCGACACTAGGGTCGTAGTACTCCTCTCGTCGGTCATATTCCCTGGAAGGTCGTTCGTCTTCAGGGGAGAAGTGACGATGCTGCTCTCTTGAAGGATACGGAGCCTGGCGTCTTGTTGGACTGGATCGTCTGCTTGGGCTAGACCGTCTGCTTGGGCTAGACGAGCGTTTTCTTGGAGGCGAGGAGGATGTTCTTCTTGTTCGACGAGGTGAAGTCCTTGCCATGCGGCGAGCCTCGGGGTATTCCTCAGTGTAGTTACGGGGACTCTTGGGGTACTCGTTTCGTTTCCTCTCCACTTGTTCCCGAACTCTTCTCTTTTTTCGTTGGAGCTCCTGAAACCGGTCATCGTGACTAATATCAGCAGCTCTCCTGGTATATTCTGGGCCTTGATACGATACTGACGAGGCGCTATCCGACACTTCGATAGGTCGGTAGGGAGTTCGTTCGGCACTGGATCGTCGGCGGTCATTGTGTGAATTTCGAAGGAGCCGACCCCGACTGGGGGACGAGCGCCGCGTAGGGGATGACCTTCGGACCGGTGATGAACGACGTCGTCTTTCTTCAGGATATTCCTCAAACGATTCGTATCGACCACTTTCTCGATGCTCCAGTTCGGATGGATCCCTCCCCAGGTCGGAATAATCCACTGAAACATATGAATTGCGTCGGTCAGCATATTCTCGGCTGAAACTTTCACCAATTGAATCCTCCCCGCGATAACGGTTACTCTCATATTGTGGAGACATAGTAGAAGACTCTTCGTCCGAGGATGGTCCATCTCGACCTTGCGAATACGAGTATTTCGGACGTCCCCTGCCTCGAGGATACTCGTCTTCCTCTTCATCATCTCTGGAATACTCCTGGTCATATCGCTCGTTGTACCCCATTTCCACGGAATCAGAATCGATGCTCAAGATTTCCCTTCTACTAGAACGGTATCCTTTGGATCGTTCCCTTGGCTTGTTTGGCACTTTGTTTGCCTTTCGCTGCTCTGGAGGCATCCTTGGTTGGGTGTAGCCTTGTGCATTTTTTCTAGCAACCTCTATATTCCGCATGGTCTACAACAGTCCACAAGAGAAGGTTGAACTTGTTGTTGTTGGAGTAGTGGAAGGATGTGATGGTACAGGTTGGAGTGCGCTTCAACGATGTACAGCTTGATGCCGATACCAACGAAGGGAAGCATGACATTCTTATCTTTACTCTCATTCTTGATCGCCAATGGAAGAGTGGCGAGTGTGGTACTTATAGCCGCAGCCGTTGGGATGAATATGCCCTTGATTTCCTACTTACGACGTCGCAATCTCGCTCAACGGACATGGCAGCACATGACTAGCATGATTCCATTGATAGTCAGATGAGTCGTTGACGTCCTGTGCAGCCATCCGTACGTACATCAGACGGATCGAAAGGCATGCACCACCATCATCATCATTATCATCATCATTGAAAACCCCAGGAGAGGAACGGAGAGGAACAGAAGTAGTTAGTACAGCGCTTTCACATCCAAACCAAGGCGTAGTTAGGAGTAGCAACTCTGCTACGACCACATTGCACTACAACCAACCACTTTATTGAAGTGGCACCGTCGACAGCCTAGCATAGAGCACCTACCTACTACTAGTACTACCAGTAGACAGAATGGAGAAGAGCCATACTCGAAGTTGCGGTAAGGATAGTAGTAAGTGTTATAGCCTTTTTCCCTACAGACTAAGATTGAGCGAAAGACCAAGATTGGCTGGTCCAACTCCCTTGGTGAATCCATGCGGACCGAGAAATGGAGCATATTCGTCGGCGACACAAGAGACTTGGACATTGGTCCTTCCCTGTTGGTAGGTTCCTTGCAAATTAAAGTTGGAGTTTGGGAATCGGTAGGCAAATCCAATGTTCCAAGGTGTATTTTGTCCATAGAGTTGTACTTGTAGTTGTTGGATCATGTGTTGTTGCTGTTGTAGGAATTGCATGGCCGTTTGCTGTTGTTGGGCCGACTTGACTTGAATGTCGGCGACCTTCTTGCTGGACTCTGAAATACTGTTCATGACCGACTGGAGGTAGCCTCGCTCTGCGGAATAATCCCAATCGGCACCACCCTCTCGCATGGAGGCCTCGGCGGCTCTGACAAACTGCGCATCGGCTTGCAACATGGCTTCATACTCGGAGGCACCGGATGTCTTGGCAGCGGCTCGGTAGCGCTGGAGAGCTTGGTCCCGGAGCATGGATAGTTGACGCAGGTACAAGATTTGAAGAGGAGCATCGAGGGCTGCCTCGAGGGATTCTAGGGTACGATCGTAGATGGCTTCGGAGGAAGCATCGGTCGCATCCGGGGAGGTCTTGGCAAAGTCTTCCAATGCATTGTTGCAGATGGTTTCCGCTTTGCTTCCAAAGTCTTCGACAATGGTGGCTTGGTTGACGATTTGCTGACGAAGTTCTTCAATCTACAACGTTGGGTTCGTTTGGTTGAATGACAATACGGTATGTGGTATGTGCCACCAGAGAAACAAAGGGTGAGAAGAGCCAATGTGAAGCGAAGCTTGCACATGCAGTGTGTTGCATAGCATAGCCCATCGGACGTACCGCTTCGGCAGCCTCTTCCAAGACAGACGCCTTGACCACTTCCAATCGATTCGCATAGGATGGAGTAATCTTGGTCCTTGTGGAAGTCACTGGCTCGGCCTCTCCACCTCGGAGCCCAAACGGCAACCGATGACACAACATGGAACTTCCCGAAAGAGAATCCAACGACATGGAAACAGCAAGCGTCACTGATGAAAGAAGAAGAATATGCAAGAACTGTCTCATTCTACTTGTCTAGTTCTCACTGTACTCTAGTACTGGTAGAGGAGCAATACGGTACGGTACGGTGCCAGCAGCTTGCTCTCTCTGGTAGCTACCTCTCTACCTAGTTGTGGAGGTGCACTGGCGGCCCACATTCGGCTCCCCTCCGTCCGTCGGCCGCTTGTGAACAGTGCACAGTAGTGTACTACCGGTAGTAGTTCCATGCTTGACACGTCAGCACCAGCTCCACCAACCCCCAACCCCCAACCAGCCCACGTTTCTATCACTCCTTGCACGACAATGGGACGGACATGGACTCGTCCCAAAGTACTCCTTGTTGCAACTACCTTTCTGGTGTTTCTTCTTACCTTTCGGTCTCTATCCATCAGTCGAAATGCCTTGACATTGGATGAGGTTTCTGTTGTTACTACCACAACCTCGACAACCTCGACAACCTCGACAACCTCTGCAACCTCTGCAACCTCTACTACAACCCATACCCATACTCCTCCTGCAAGTGCCAGAAGTGAGACAACTATCAAAGAAACTTCAGAAACCACACATGTCAATATTTCCGTCTTTGTTGACATGAGAGCGGGATGGAAAGATTGGGGATTCTCGTTCATCGAGGCCAACCAGTTACAACACTATGGGAGATACTCCTACACGGTCCATTGGATGGATTTCAACCACAAGTCGACACAGCTTCAACAACTTGCACTAGCTACACCCTATTGTGTACTCATGTCCAATCCAAAAGGTCTACAAGAGATACGACAGACCTTGGCTCCTCATTGTGTCACATGGATTGTCAATGATGAGTATTGTCAACATGCGGGAGATGTTCGACATTATTACAAGCAATCGACCAACGAATTCTTTGTTCCCCTGGGACCTCGCTTTGATTTTTATCATGCCAATCGTCAAGCCGGGTATGACACTTTTCCTGTTGCCGATACTGATACTGCTGCTGCTGCTGATACTGATACTGTTACTGCTACTGATATTGATACTGATATTGATACTGATACTACTTCTACATCCAACCAAACAACAACAACAAAGACGCCCATCAAAAAAACAATACTCCCCACCTCCCAACGACCCTACCGTTTCAATGCTATATTCTCCAAATCCACCAGTCCTTCTCGAAAACTACTAAAGGAACTCTTGAATGCCAGCGAGACCATCCAGAATCATCCTTCCTCCTATTTCATTCGCATTCCTGGAAAATGGAGGCGGCAAATGGGCCCGTGGCATGTTCCAAGTGACCAATATGTCCACGTGTTGGCACAATCTCAATTCACTGTCTCGCCAAATGGTCACAATCCGGAATGTTTTCGATTGTACGAGAGTATGCTCATGGGAAGTATCCCTATTCTAGTTACTACCGGAGATGAGGAATACACCAAACATGCTTGTGCAAAGGCCCTCGAGCCGCTCTTTTCATTTCGCAGCAAACATGGTGGTGGTGGTGGTGATCATGACAAGGAAGCTATTCTTCCCATGCTCATCTTGGACAATTGGACACAGTTGGAATCTGCAGTGGCCGAATGGATTGATAGAGGCCCAGCCTTCCTGGATGCCATGCAACAACATCTATTGGATTGGCATTTGGCCTTTATGACCCAGCGTGTCCAGCGTCTGGAAGACTTGATTGTTGGTGCCAACAACAGCAGCAACCAGAAAGTATAGAAACGATCCTTTCTACCGCTTCAAGCAGTGGTAGAACCTCTGCTGTCAGACACCAAACCATTGCCTATTTCGATCCCAAGTGCCTCTGGAACCCTTTACCTATGCTCGCGCCAATTCATGTGGTGAATTTCCTCATGCTTGGCCCGTCGATCACCCCGTTTCTATGGACAGTGTGTATGGATGGAATCAATGTGTAAAATTCTTGGGGAAGTTTGCATGCCTAGCGACACAAGTATACCAAGGATGCCGATTTGGATCCTTACTTCCCTTGGATTCACGATTCCTTGGTTTCGTTTGATTGGTCCTTGATTCTGTCGACAGGATCCTGCCAAATTTGGGGATGATATTGCGGCGTTGGATCTGGACCCGCAAGTGGCTTTGTTGCAGAGTGTTCCGATTCAGCGCTCTTGCTGCTATTATGACTCGAACCAGTGGCAATGGTGTACAGCAAGTTCTTGTATTACAAGCAAGTCCCACTGCTGCTCCACAAATGTCCACCAACTAGCCGCTTGCCACCTACAAGAACCATGGGCAACTGCATCGAACCTCCCACTGTAAGACAGTAGTAATAGCAACACTGAGTCTCTGTGTGAATACGTAATTGCTACTGTTCGTTTGGTTGTGAAACCCATCCAAGCTAAAACTCTCTATGTGAAGCAAAGGAGGATAGGCTTCGTCTGTTGTGGATAGGATGGGCAGTATGTTCTTGAACATTCTTCATCCCAATCCTGGAAGGAAACGAATGCGTGACCAGTGCGACTCTATCCTATGTCATTCTTTGACTACTTTGACTTTGATTTGTGTCTTTTCCAACATTCCCAACACTCTTGACAAAGATCTCTGGACCATGTTGCCGATGCAGATGGTACTTGTACAGTACAGTTCCCCGTAACTACCAGTAGTAGCTCACAGCTTTTCAAATTTCACCATTGTGTGACTCTTGCATTTTTTTGTTCGGTGACAGAGAATGGCGACGACACAGCATGCCATCCAGGAGTCTCCGAGGAAGCTCCTTGGAACAACAGACATTGAGTCTTGGCCCTCGCCTAGGAACCACAGCAAATACCAGCTTGTGTGTCAAAAACTGCGAAAAAAGGGTGTTACAATGGCACTTTTGGAAGAAGAAGGTCTTGCCAATACCTCCAAAGCACTGCATCAAGTCAAGAAGCGAAAAGATATTGACAGTTTCCTACTCAACGACCCTATTCGGCGGCAATTATCTCATGTATTCAAATGCAATGATAGAGCTTGGAGAGTTGAGCTAGTGTTCGACGTTCCTCTTCTTCCTCCAAACATGGATGAACCCCAACTCAGAGCCATTCTTTCTACACTGCAAACGGTTAGGTGCCTGTCTCTCTGCTACCTCGGCACATGCAATGGATAGGTTGGGCTCCGCAAGAATATGGGTCGATTTGTCCTGCATTGTTTGCCTACGTTCGATTCCATGACATGCTTGGACCTGAGGAATTGGGGTGAAAGAGACCCACGCGTTGTGCAAGAAATCTCTTGGGTGTTCAGGGCCTACCACGTTTCACTCGGCTCTCCATCGTACCCCGGTAACCATTCCATTTTCCCATGTTTGTACCAGTTGCAGCCTGTCAACTTCGTTCCGTCACGGTAGACTTCACCCAGGACGCAACACCACAGACAGAACTGGCCTTGGTGAAAACGGTGACGGGGCTACCGCTCTTGGAAGAATTATGTTTGATCATGCCTACTTCGAAAGGAACGATTCCCCAAACTCTGTTCGCTTGGATGGAAACGGGACAATGTACTGTGACTTATCTGACTGTGTTCCTCGAGACAAAGTCCCAGCTAACCTTCCTGATTGAGGTCATACCCGAAATGCAATATCTCAAATCACTCACTTTGAACTTCTATGAACTAGATTTCAATCAAGATGCCTTACTTCAAGCAGTGCCGATTCTCCTTCAATTCAAAACCTTCGAATGTACCTTCCACCTTGCGGAGGCTCGAAGCCTTTTGAAGTTTCAACTGGATTGTCAACCGCGTTTGGTCTCCATATGGCTCAGCCCAGGAGTGGCTCAGCCCGGGAGTCTTAATCGATGATGGATACAGGGATGCGATTGCTGTCATCTCGCATGTCTCATGTCTATTATGAACTACGCCACATTCAACAATCGACCTAGGGGAAGAATCCGATTTTGGTGTCGACGTTGCCCATGTTGTTGGCCTAGGTGAGCAGCAATATAGACCATAGTACCACCAGCAACCACCAGTCCAGCAGAAAGGAGGAATCCAGTCGCCATGTTCGTTTGGCCCAAATTGTTGACCAGACTGGGTTGCAATGCTAATCTTGGCGTCATTGAATTCAGTAGTGCTTGCAATGTGCTTGTTGTACAAGCATCGTTTGACATATTGCAACGATATCTCCCACGCCATGCCACCAGTCTTGACTTAGCATAAGTTGGGGAACAATTGTCTAGGGTGGAACCCACCACATCGCGTTGGAAGCACAGGAATTAAGCAAGGGTCTTACTACTCGTTCTGTGGTTCTTGTGAGTACGAGTTTTGTCCAGCAATGATTCCAGAAGAAACGTTTTAGCTACGTGTAGCAGACACTTTCGTAAAGTGGATGTTCGTGCAGTGGAACCATTCCTTCTATCAGCGTTGCCTAGTGTATTGGAACTAGGTGGCTGCGATTTCGAATGATCTGAACCACTGTAAAGAATGTATTCATGATGAATACAATCAGAATCCAACAATAGAAAGACTTTCGGCAACCTCGTGTGGTTTGATGGATATGCAACCGTAGGATGGTTTTCACGTCTTTGACATTTGGAGTTTCCACCAATCCTCGAAGTAGAGCACTGGCTGGGTTGAACTTTGTCTTCGCTATATCTACAATTGTAATAGTATCCTGTTGTACCGTATGGGTGAGGAGACACTATAGTACAAGTGACTGACCAATACCTCGAGATCTATCCATCCATTAACCTCGGTAGCATCCTGTACCAGTAACATGAGATGCTCCATCTTCCGAAACGGATCCAAGGAGCAAGGTTTATTATGTGTCAGGGTATCGGAGGATGTCCGTCAGGAGTTTGGATGGTTCTGGATTCTCGTGGTACCTGCTATTGTATATGCTTGCTCAGGGAGTTGGCACTGCGGTGCTCCTAGGATACTCCAAGTTAGTGCGCGAAGAACACCCTTGAATAATCGCACATACTGGCGGATCGTTGTAGAAGGTCAACGGTTGCACCCTCTGAAATCCAGGTATCACAACTGCGCTTGTAAGCAAGATTGCTTTTCGTGCTTTTGTTGGGAACAACAATCATCCTTCACCCGACAACCATGAGATCCATTGTGAATTTTGTGGTTTTTTGTCTGCTCTCTTGGTCTGTGCAAGGGTCAGATGTACCAACCGTCACCCCTTCGGCAAGTCCTTCCATGACTCCTTCAGATTTACCTACAAGTTCGCCAACTGTTCCACCCACTGCTTCACCTTCCAGTCTACCTACAATCTCTTTTGAACTGACAAGCGAGCCTTCGTTTGAACCAACGAGCGAACCAACAACCGAACCAACAACCGAACCTTCTATGCTGCCCTCCTCCAGCCCCACAGTTTCTCCATCATCGCGACCCACTGGGACTTGCCATGGCTTCGGTGGAACTTGCGAATTCAACAGCGACTGCTGTTCTAATCGTTGCGTATTGTTGGAGTGCCAAAAACCGATTGTGGAAGCCCGAGGCAAGTTGTCAGGCGATCGGGGCGGTGAAGCCGGTTCAACAGCCAAACTCGGTACTCGGATCCGAAGACTACAGCAACATGGAAACATTCGAGGAATGTAAGAGGAATGAATATTTCTATATTAGGCGGTACATAGTTCATAAACATATAAGGAGAGAAGAGTTTGCAATCACATTGTCAACTACCTCCCATTGTTATTGTACGTCCTGTATCGGTCCTGGCGGCGTCTCGGATGCCAAACACCAACACAGTCACATAGAAACTACCAAACAAAGAAGAATATTTTGAATTCCAACAAGAACAAGACTGGGAGCGACAGGAGGTTGTTGCTCCGGCTGGTTTTGTGGAGCCAATGGTGGTGCATCTTGTCCTTGAGAAATTTCGCCTGGTGGTGGCCCTTCTGTTGGAGCATCGTCCTGAGGACCCTCTTGTACATTTGGTTGCCTTGGTTGAATGACTCCCAGCTAGAACGTTTCTTGTTTCCAAGTACGTCAAAAAGCAGGTTGATCTCCTTGCCCATGGAGTGTTGGGTTGCCCATGCCGTCGTCAACGAAGTCTTGGGTTGCGTCGTCGATGATGCGGTGGCCCATGCCCATTCTGTGGTCGTCCATGAGGATCTTGGTTGTGGTGACCATGATCATCATCTTCTTCGCCATGTGGATGATCTAGCCCCATGTATGTCTTTCCATGCCACAAACTCTCATGGGATAATTCTCCACATGCACAGGAATAAAACGAGGTCCAAGAAGAGCCAGCAGGAGTAGATGTTGCAGCACTCCTCGAAAAGGAGAGGAGGAGGACTCGACATTGCTGTCTTCATCACAGACAAAAGACAGAGGAGCGCAAAGCAACTCGTTCCTTCTAGTTGATGAGAGGCTGCGACATCGACTTGTGTCACAGGACAGACACATACGTACCACGTACGTACACAGACAAGGTCATGGTCATTGTCATTACTCGTACTGTTGTACCACCGGTACTGAGAAGGTTTCACGTTCACGTTTCACGTTCACGTCAACAATCCTACGACTACTACCGGTAGGTTCTCGTAGCAGCATTTTGCGGCTAAACCGGTCGCTCGCACTCGTACCTGTTTCTTTCGATTTCTCATAGGAACCAAACGTTCGTTCCTCTTTCCATTCATTCCATTCATTCAGCAACGCCACAAACGTTCTCTCCTCATGTCCAATCGCGACAGTTCTACAGAAACACGCTCAGCTTCAGCTTCCTCCAACAGTTCGGCTGAAGCGGCTTACAACAACGGACAAGGTTGCTCTCTTCTTTTTCATCCTCTTGGCGTCTTGTTGCTCGAGTACTATTACAGTCTTGTATACGATCGTACGCCAACTCCAGACTGGTTCAAAACCTTACAAGACAAAGTACAAAAGCCTCTCACCGAGTTTCAGGAGAGGAACCAGACGGAAAATGATCTGACCGAAGCGTTGCACGGTGTCTTCCAGCGTTGGTTACCAACCGGCGTCTACCGAGAACGACGTCATAGCGGCAAATGCTATGATTGGGAAGCTGGTTTAGCTCACCCCACCTCTGGTAGATTGGGTGTTGCTTTTTGCAAGAGTTTTAAACAGACACTGGAAGCAGAAACAAAGCAGGATCCTGACGACTACAATGCTGAGGATGTGGTTGGCATTCTCGAGGTATCCGTCGATGGAAATGGAGGTGTGAAGAAACTGTCGCAAGCTTTGAAATATGCAGCGCTTGTATGCGGAGGAAAGGCCAAGCCTTCGGCGAACTCGACGGACGAGGTTTCACCAGATGACATTCGCTCGGAGAAATGTGCTCCACCCGATAGCATCGATGACACCAAGCCTGGGCCCAGTAATACCCCCGCCAATCAATACGTCATTGTTTGGACGCTGCATGTGCATAGGAGCAAGCATCAACAGACTTCCAAAAAGTCTGCCGAAAAGTCTGCCGAAGGGAGTAGACAACAAGAGGGGAGCCAAGACAAAGGGGGGTGGATACAACAAATGAAGATTCTTGTGTATCTTTGTGAGGTATCATGGAACACGAAATGTGATTGTCCTGCTGCCAAGTATGCACTACTGTGGCGGGAGTTCGCGGATTTTCCAACGCCTTCGGGGGGTGGAAGGGTAGCAGATGATGAACAATGGACGAACGCACTTAAAAAGGGGTCACTTTCCATTGCACGGGCAGTGGCAATGGTTTTCAAGCTTACTGACTTCATTGAAAACAAAACGGTCGAAAACAAGTTCCAGTTGTGGGAGCTCAAAGGACCGAACTGTGTCAAGGTGGGGTTTGCATCCGAACCAGGCAAGTGTTTCATGCTCAAGGTTTTTGACAACCGGTTCGCCCCTACTGCACGATCTCCATTCCTGTGGTGTGTTGAGGAGGTTGACTATGATCTGCGTGTGGAACCGTATCTCTTATTTCATGAAGGCTGTACCGTTGGTGGCGGTGCAACCGACACTGCGAGCACCAATGCTGCCTCGCCATTGTATGCGTATTTCCGCAGTCAAGAACGAAGTGAGGATTTAAGCAAGAGGGTCAAACAGCGCATTCGCGATTTGTCCGAAGGCGGCCATGAGGACAACCCTTCAAATGTCTTGTTGGGCAATCCGATGTACCAGCGAAGTGTAAAAACTGCCGTCGAATATGGTGATGGCACAGTAGTTGTCCTGCAGTACGACTATGTGGAAGGATCTCATTGGCCAGAGTGTATCCAGAAGGGCACTGACAATGAATCTTCCATCAACACCGCCACCACCACCGCCACCATTACATCTACAACTCTTGGAAGCCCTCGGTCATTCGAGCCCATTCTCAAACGTTTGGAGAGCCTGCATGAACTTGGATTGGTACATGGTGACGTCCGTCTGTTCAATATGATATTTGCCAAGTGGATGCCCGGTGATACCAGGGAGAAGGCATGGCTGTTGGACTTTGATTTGGGAGGCAAGGCAGGAAAAAGGAGGTACCCAAAGGGATACCAGAAGTCTTTGGATGACGTCGGCAAGAGAGCCGGTCGTCCCGATTATAGCCTGTTGTGTTGGCATGACTTGGCCGATTTTGTTGGAGTGTTGCGTTTGTTTGTGCTCAATTCGGCACTGTTGGAGAATCTCGCATGGGGTGAGAAGAACAGCGAGTTGGCGGAGAAGAGCAGCGAGTTGGCGGAGTTGTACAAGAAGCTGTTTGACAGTGGAGATCAGCAACAAAGCACAAAGGAAGCAAATCGTATTGACAGCGAAAAGGGCATGTTGGAGTCGAAACAGCGGGAGATCAGCTCGACAATTGGCGAACTAAAGGGCGAGGTGTCCAAACTGGAGGATGACATGAACTCTCTGCTTGGTGATGCGAGCATCCAATTGATATGGAAGTCACCGACGGGGAGGGGGATTGGTACGGATCGGCGCAGTAGGGCGAGCTATTTGAGAGAGCGAAAAGGTGACCTAGAACGCTTGCTTCAGCAATGGCGTGACAAACTGCCTCAGGCGGCTAAAAATCCCAATCGTGATGAGATATCTCGTTTGCTACGAGTCGATGAGGAAGTCAAGATGCTGTTTCGAAATGACAAATCAGATGGGGACGATGTTGATCCTGGGCTCTATTTCACCCCTAGTGAAAAATTGATGGAAATCATGGATAAGCTTCAAGGCAAAGAGAGCAAGCGAGAGCCACAGGATTCTGCCACAAAGAAAGACTTAGAGATGGAAGCTACTGGAAGCCCAGACCGGTCTCATGTAGCGAACCTGGGGAGCACTGGTGGCTCACAGCGGAAATCTGCAAGGAGTAAACACACTCCTGTCGGGAGCGGTTCCACGGGGCAAGTGCTGCTGGAAACCATCGCAGAGGATGCAAAGCGTGATTATGATGATGACGAGGTTGTCCCAACGTGAGGAGCCCAAAGGGATGGATCTGTTTCACTTTGTTGTGCATGGGAAGAGATAGAGAGATGGAAAGCTGCTTGAGCACGGCATATGTCTTTAGTACTACTAGTACTAGCAGTACTCACTACAACTACCCCAGGTTTGCTACTAAGCTGTGTGTTTTGTACTATTTGTACTAGGTATTGCACTTGTCGTTCTTCATTCATCTCTTGGTCTGTCCAACTCTTGCCTCCGTCATTCGACGCCTGGCGGAGAAGCACATCTTTCGTCCTCCGCAACAAACCCCACTTGCCGCTGTCACCAACCGCAACGGCCATCCCTTCGGAGAATCCAGGTTGATTGTTGCCTATCATCGGCTCCCCAACCACAGTAACCTCCCCGCGCCTCGGCGTCTTCTTTCTGCCCCATCTACCATCTTCACTCCTGCCGAAAGTGACGCTGCTACCGACCCCGAACGAGCCCCAACCTCATCAACAGACGCAGAAGCTGGATTTCCGGAACCATCCCGGTCCATTTGAACG
>WXVQ01000289.1:0-21207 GCA_013372465.1 Nitzschia sp. Nitz4 | reverse complement strand
CATCAACCTGGAGATCAACTCTCGCCTGGAGGGAGAGTGGGCATTGATCGATATGTCTGCCGTATACACGGTAGTGACCAACGACTACATTGCTACTGGAAGTGATGGATACCTTGCCTTTGGCGACATTGAGACAGACTTGATTACAGACTTGTTCCTTGAGTATGCGCAGACGTTCATCAACTACGCCCAAAACGTTGGGGTTGTGGAGGATGTGCCTCTAGAGGAATACTCTACCAAGTCTTTCATTGCCGCACCTTAGGCTGCTTCGGTAGTCTTGGAAAAATAATGTTGTGTTGTGCACAACCTGCTGTTGATTCGATTTAGATATCACACTATAGTAGCTGGAGTGTACTAGTAGCACTAACGTACCTCGTATTTACTAACGATCGCAATTGGAGAGCAGATCAATTAAGCTCACGTCTTCTTTTACTGTTGCACCTCACAAACGCTACACATTGTTCCGTAGTGGAAAGGTAATTCTGAACAGTAGTTGGAGTTACACACAACAACAAAAAACACAAACGCTACACATTGGGGGGGCTAGTTGCACCATCTGGTGCTGTTGCCGATGTTTTCAAGAGCTTCTTCAATTTCTTTCTTCGAAGACGTCTCTTTTTACTCTTGGAAGCCACTGTCAAATCATCCTCGTTGGTTGAATTCTCAATCGAGGGATTAGACACTTGATCGTCATTGTTGGAATCGTCAACATCGATAGACTCATCCAAGGTGTCGAATGAGACATCAGCAGAAGGCATCTGCGTGATTGAATCGATATCTTCTTCGTCATTTTCCGTAGCCACAACCTCTTTCGAAGCGGCTTCTTGTTGGGCTGGTGAAACATCTTTTGAATCTTCCTCAGCTGCACGCTCAGTTTCAAGTGGTGTCTCGGTGATAGTACTATCACTGGGAACAACAGGCTCTTCTGTGGCTGGCATGTCAGCATCCTCCGCTGTGCCTGCATTCAATCCTCCGTTCACAATTGCCTCTGTTGTGGCGTCAGGTTGGGCTCCAGCAGGCTCAACCGCCTCGTTCATGGGACTATCGGAGTTTTCGACAGGATTCTCTGTATTTGATGTCGCAATTTTCGTAGTAGGATCCTCAGAAAGTACATCCTTGTCAATTTCCGCTTTTGGTGTTGCAATATCTGACGGTTGAGTATCCATTGCCTCATCAGCCGGAGGTTCAACTTCCGTTGCAGCCTCCTCTGTGGCCTCAGATACAACAGGGGACTCTTCTACACCTACCGCACCGCCAGCTTCCACTTCCACAGCATCACCAGATGGTTCGGCAACCTGTACTTCCTCTACCGGAGTTTCAACTTCGGTTGCAGTCTCTTCTGCGGTCTCGCACACAACTGGGGACTCTTCTACAACTACCGCATCGCCAGCTTCCATTTCCACAGCATCATCAGATGGTTCGGCAACCTGGACCTCCTCTGTTGGAGGTTCAACTTCGGTTGCAGTCTCTTGTGCGGTTACAGCAGGGGACTCCTTTGCAGCTGCAGCATCGATAGTATGCACTTCTACTACATCATCAGACGGTTCGGTATCTTGTGCCTCTTCTGTCCCAGCCTCTACTGTGGTCTCAGACACAACCGGGGACTCCTCTGCAGCTACCGCATCACCAGTTTCCACTTCCACCACATTAGCAGATGGTTCGACCACCTGTACCTCCTCTGTCGGAGCGTGAACTTCGGTCGCAGTCTCAGTGGCCACAGGAGACTCTTCTCCCATTACCACAGCGTCAGTTTCCACTTCCATAGTGTCATCAGATGGTTCTGCAACATGGGTCTCTTCTGTCGGACCTGTAAACTCTGTTGCAATTTGCTCCGAGGTGTTGGCTGTGGTGGGCTCCTCTGCAACTACCACATCACCAGTTTCCACTTCCACAGCTTCAGCAGACGGCTCGGTATGAGGTGCCTCTTCTTTCTGGGATTCCACTTCTGTTGCAGCTTCTACTACAGTCTCAGAAACGACAGGGGTTTTCACTACAACTACCGCATCACCAGCTTCGACTTCCATAGTATCATCAGATGGCTCTACAACATGAGTCTCTTCCGTCGGAGCTGTAACTTTTGTTGCAGTTTGTTCTGCTGTTACAGTTGCCTCCTCTACAGGGACAATGGCGGTGTCTTTGATGGTAGTTGCCTCGGCGGCCTTTTCCTGCTCTGTCGTAGTTGTCTCTACTACAGGCTTGTCAACAGAGTCGGTGGTTGTAGGTGCATCCGAATCATCGCATGATTTGCTTTCCTCTGTCTCTTCTACAACAGCTTCAGCTGCGAGTGTGGCTTCTGTAGGGGTCTCCGTCGCCTCTTCTACGGGAGTGGTGGCAGTAGCTTCAACTTCGAATGCTGCTTGCGGTGGGGTCTCATTCACCTCTTCTGCTGGTGTGGTGACAGTATCAACTATGGCAGGTGACTCCACAGCACCATCGGATGGTTTGATAGCCTTTTCCTTCTCAGTGATAATATCAACTTCGGATGTTCCTTCTGCTGGGGTCTCGCCCACCTCTGCTGCAGGTTTGGCGACAGTATCAACTGCATCTCCAAGTGTATCATCAGTTGGTTGGGCAATGTTCGGCTCCTCTGCAGCAGTTTCTGCGATGATTTCAGCCACTTCCTCCGCGGCGCTACCAGTGCCACTTGTTGGAATGACCTCCTCTCCCGCCAGAACTTCAGGTGCCTCAGATGTTTGAACAACCACCTTCGCGATGCTTTCGGCACTGTCTCTAGGAACGGGAACCTCTTTTGCAACTTCATTAGCGAGCACTTCTTTGGCCGGTGTAGCAACCTGGGATTCTACTACTGGAACTGATTCGGTAGCACTTTTGTTTTCCTTCTTTTCTTTCGGTTTCTTTTTTTCAGGAGTAGGTTTGAATGAGAAGCGAGCAGGTTTGCCCCGAACGGAATCTAAAGCAGAATACATATTAACGAGATGTTCCCTCCTTTGAACAGAACGGACAGGGATCTCCACAGGGGGCAAAGCCTCCTCTTGAGCCCGCACCAGGGTTGGCGTTTTGATTGTAGGTTCAGCATGTCTCTTTGTCGCTTCCAACACCCCAAAATCTGCCCCAGTATTTTTCAAAAGTGGGAAATGTGATTTCCGTCTAGAGTCATCCTTCGGGGGTTGATGGCTTGCCAGTTCCAGTGGGGACGAAGTCCAGCGACGGTTTGTTGCGGCCTTGGTTGATTCGGGTTGAGTTTCAATCTTCAAAGATTTTGGTTGAGTAGACTTCGTGGGAAGTTTTGCAGGAACAGGTGCATCTTCTACTGTTTCTTGTTCCTCCGAAATTGGATCTTCCAGCTTGATGGAATTTCTTTCCTGCACTTTTTTGTGGGCTTGCTGACCCCATGCTTTCATCCTATCCTTCACACTAGTGCCAACATTCACTGGGCCCGAAGGTAGCTTCGTTTGAGGCGCTGCTTGAACCTCAGGGTTGGTGAGTCGTTGCACGATTCCTTTGGAAGACTCTGGCACAACAATTGGATTTTTTGATGGTGTGGGCGAACTAGTGATGGAAGTGTCATCTTGATGAACAGAGGAAGCCAATGACCGTGAGGATAGCTCTTTCTTTGCCAACCGATGGACCAGCCCTTTCGCAGACTCTGGCAAATCTATGGACTTCTTCGGTGGAGCGGAAGGTGGGAGTGACGAGTCGGCAAAATGCGAGAACGACGCCGAGTTGGCTGCAAACTGAGAGGACGGAAGTGAATGGGTAGGAAAATGAGAAATTGATGCCGAATTGAGAGAACGAAATGAGGGTTCTTTCTTGGCAAGGCGCTGCACCAATCCTCTAGCAGAGTCTGGCAAATCGACAGGCTTCTTTGAAGTGTCAGACTCAGGTAGGTCAACGGATGGTGCTGACCCCGTGGAAACGAGAGAGCGAGAAGACAACTCCTTCTTTGCAAGTTTTTGAACAATACCAGATGGAACGGTGGATACAACAGGAGAGTGTTTCGGTGGGAGTGGACTTCGCCCTGAAGTTGTTGCTGTTTCTGGTGCCCGTTGTGCCAACCGTTGCACAATACCTTTCGCAGAAGAGGGCAGATCGGAGGGAACGGAACGAGCCTCGTCTTTCGAGTGGACACTGGAGGTTTTAGTAGCACTGTTCCATTGGGATAACCGATCTGCCAATCCTTTGGACTTGCTTCCTGGGCCAGAGGTATCTGACTCTACTGCAACAGCTGTTTGACTTGTCGGTGCAGGCTCTTTTACTGGTGGCTTTACTGCAGGCGTCTTGGTCGTCGTTTTCGCCGGAGCTGCAGGAACATTCTTCGCAGGGGCACTGGTTCCTTTTGTAGCACTGTTCCATTTAGAGAGCCGATCGGCCAATCCTTTGGACTTGCCAGATGAATCAGACTCAACAGAGGGAGTAGAAGCAATTGCAGGTACAGGATCACTCGCTGGGGGTGGTACGGATGGCTTTGAAGCGGTCGCTTTCGGGGGAGCTGCTGGAGCGGGTACAGGTGCGGCGGACGTTGCCTTTCCCCATTGCTGGAGACGTTCTTTCAAACCTGCTCCGACTGGTGCTGGTTGTTGAGGCTCATTTCTTGCCTTGACAGGTGGTTCGTCAGGATTTGGTTCAGACGTTGTGGCTACATTCCATTGTTGAACTCGAGTGGTCAATCGTTTGGCTGGGGCAGCGGCAGGATCCTTGGGTGCGAGCATGGATTGTTTTCGGAATTCCTTAGCCCAACGTTTTTCGTCACATTGAAACTTGTAGCGCATCCAAAACGTCTTGTTCGGAACTGTATTCGTGCCAACAAGAGTAGAATGGAACTTGGCGACATCCGCGTGGGCTTCCAAAATCTTGGGAATGGATGCGGTTGAAAAGGCTTCCCATTGAGAGTCCCAAGCCGACAAGTGAGTTGTCCAATCTTTGCTGTCAGGTGGATCTTGTGTGTAAGTTGACTCGAGAGCGCGTAGCTCAGCCACTTTGTCCTTGGCTTGTTGGATCAATTGGGCCATGGTCGGTACGGCAACTGTTGGCAGCCAAGGTGCCCTCCTAAAAGGCAATCAACAAAGTGATGGGAGGTTCGATGTTGTTAGAAACTGTACGTTGCTCAGTTCTAATATAAGGAGAGGATGTGCGAGGAAGGCGTGCCAAATGAGGGTTGTGTCACCTTCAAGAAACAGTCACGTCGGGCTGCCTCGATTATTATGGGAATTCTAGAGTCGTTTTTCCGTTGACGCTGATTTGTGACCGAGAGACATCATTCATGTGTCAAGCCCAACGCTTGTAAGTTCAAGCTTGTCAAGCAAAATTCAAGCATTTGGTCGAAGTCGGTTGAGAATTTCTTCGTTGCAGTGCATAAAAAGATACAGGAACAACTGCAACAACAGCATGTCCGACGAGGCAAGCGGAGCAGCTACAGCATCAGCAGCCAAGCCAAACCTCTTGGGAGCTACAGCTGCTCATGGTTACAGTGAAGACAAACTCTTGACCACTAAACCTTCCGTCTTTCCGTCGCCTTTGTCAACCCCATGGCGAATTGCTTCCGCTGGTTTGGCTTGGCTTGTTCCTAGTCTCTTCTACTTAGGTCCATTGAGTTTGTTGGCGCCTCCACTTTTGGCTAGCCGCGGCCATACTCGGGCTGCCGGCACTTGGTTGGTCTTGAATCTCTTGGCCATGTTTGCCCCACTCTCTGTGTATCCCCATTTGTACCGGTGGTTCCAGTTGTGGTATGAGCCTTTCCAACTCAAGCACAACTTGAAAGATCTGGAAATGGCGAATGAACGTGGCCGAGAGGCCTTGTGGATCTGTGCTATGCATCCACATGGTGTTATTCCTATCCATGCCTTTTTGTGGGGAGCTCTCTCGGATCAGATTCTTCCAGACACTTGTGGTCGCGCTGCCACCACTGAGGCTGCCATGACAGTGCCTTTGTTGCGTCAATTGTTGGGATGGTTGGGCGGTGTTTCTGCCTCTCGTCCAGTGTTGCAAAAGCATTTGTCGCAAGGTCACAATGTGTTCTTGTTGCCAGGTGGTGTCAAGGAGATCTTTTTGTCTCGACGTGGGGACGATGTCCAATCGATTTATGCCAAATCCCGACGAGGATTGATCAAGTTGGCCTTGCAAAATGGAGCTTATCTACTTCCCATGTACGCATTTGGTGCTACAGATCTGCACCACCAGTTGGCGACCTATGGCCAAAGGCACCAGGCATCCAAGAATCTCAAGTCCTCAACGTCTGGACTTGGACAAGTTCAAGAGCGTTTGTCACGATGGTTCCGCGCCGGATTTACTTTCTTTTGGGGCCTAGGTGGTAGTCCTATGCCATTTTTTGTTCCCATGACCATTGTGTTAGGGGACCCTCTCGTTCCCAATTCAGAATTGATCCAAGGCGAACATGGAAAGCGGGTTGCCAAGCCCATTCCAAACCCCACAGAGGAGCAAATTGACGAGTTGATGGATCGATACCTGGATGCATTGCAACGTTTGTTCGATCAGTACAAAGAGGAAGCCGGATATCCCGATGCTATCTTGGATATTCGCTAAGGAGGCTTCAGGCACAGTAGTAGTGGTGGTGGACTGTATTGATAGTTATTTAGTATTGATAGGAATTGATATTCCCCCAATGTATACAGGAGCAATACGAAAGAGGCATTTGTAGGACAGTCCGAATGGAACTACAGGAGAGTAGCCAATAGCATACACAACAAGCAGATAATATTAACATAATTCTTGTGAGGTTGTCTGTACGGCGACCCACTCGCCTTCCACGTGGATGCTTCACTTTGTGACAACGACCACCAACCAAAACTGCACAACATTAAGTGATCAATCCACTTGATGGACTGCTTCTGTCTCTATTGGATTGTCCTGTGGCTACAACTCTTGTGACGTACAGTACGAGTACTCACCAGGAACTAGAGTGGATTGCTAAGTTGGATTGCCATTCTTTCTAACGACAACCAGAGAAACCATGAAGAGATCACATCCAGATTCCACCAAAGAAGAACAAGGGAACCAAGTGCAAACTGATGATTCGCAATTGTTGGAGGAAGAAACCTGTTGGAAGTGTAAAGGACATGGTCGAAAGACACAAAATCATCTAAAAGGTTACACTGGAAAGGTTTGTCCAGTGTGCCAAGGTACTGGGAAACGTCAAGCTTCCAAGAAATCCAAACTGTTAGCCGAACAACCCGGCAAGATTATTGAGCTTCGGGGAGGTGGTCCCACAGGAGATGCTTTTGCTGGAGTCCCGGCTGTTATGGGTGACTGGATTAAAAAACTACAACCAGAACAGTCGTCCAAGTTGGAGAGACCCCCTGTCAATGCTGGAGAACTTGTGGCACCCCTGGGATGTGGCGATTGGAGAATCTTTCAATTGGCCAATGGTCACAAGTTGACAGTGGACGACTTTTTGTGCGCTTGGGTGGCGGCCAAGGAGATGCGAAAGCGAGGGTTTGGTGTTGAAACTGGAAAATTTGGACAAGTGCCACAAGATCCAGTCAAGAAATTCCTACATGCCGACATTGGTTGTGGATGTGGATCTGTGTTGATGATGATGTTGTGGGCCTTTCCAAATTCTATCCAATCACATGGTGTAGAAGCACAACAAGTATCATATGATCTTTGTCGTCGAGGTTTGTTGTGGAATCTTGGGACTGATGGTGTCCAAGAAACTTCCAGAGTACAACTGTCGCATCAAGATTTGCGAGAATGGGCCGGAGATGGACAGTTCTACGACGTCATTACTGGTACACCTCCCTACTTTCCCAAAGATCGCTTTGTAGCCAGTGAAAATCATGCTCAAAAGATTCGGTGTAGAGTCCCTACCCGTGGAGCCGCTTCTGATTATCTGGTGGCTGCTGCCAAACGAATTCGACGAGGTGACAAGGACAAAGGAGAAGAACCCGGGGTTGTGGTATTGGTAGAAACTGCACGCTCTGAAGCCGAACAAGCCTTGTTGCAGACAATACAAGAAGTCCAATTCCGAGTGATTTACCGTCTCGATGTCATTACTCGAACGGGCCTACCGCCGCGTTTCAGTTGTTGGGTAATGGCACCCAAAACGGAGACTGCCGCCAAAGATGATAAGGAAGCTCCAACGTTCCCTATCGAGTTCTTGACTATTCGCAATGCAGATCAATCGAGAACGATAGAATATGTTGAGTCCATGGAAAGTATGGGATGGGTGGACTTTGAACGAACCCGAGAAAAGCTATTGGAAAAGAAGACTGTCGTTTCAGAGTCAAAGAATGAAAATGCAGAATGAGGGGAGTGAATTTGGAATGACAATAACAGCACTGTAACCAGTAGCAATAACTTTTTTGTAAATACTAGCTAAAAGCTGTAACGTGACTATCATTGTTCTACATTATTGGAGCAGCGTTTTGGGTTTTGGTTGAGGTACAACTCTATTTCAAAGCACCCCGGAACATTCTCTTGTAAGCCGTAGTCCCCGAAGAAACTTCATCTTTGGATGTTATGTTCATATGCAAAAATAGGGTCGTCAACCTCTGGACAGTACCTGCCGGCAGTGTGGTGTCTAGACGTGAATATGATGTACCTTGTATTTCCGGGCGCCACCGACACCGCAGCACCAGCACACTGAGAAGTATGTGCTCAACAAATACTGGGCTGATTGGTTCAGGCCTCTTCTTGTCTTGCCAGAAGACCCAAATCTGGATCTGCAGTAGTCAGAAAGTATCTCCTATTGTCCCCCATGGCAACAATTCGACACAAAACCCGGTCTCCAGGTGAGAACATGGATGAAGGTTCAGTGGTTGGCTCTTGCTGTTCCGTCTTGACCTCTTGGACACGCTCATCCTCCGTACGAATGATGCCTTCGTAAGAAGAATTAGCCGAAGAAACAAGAGTTCCTACACCTTGTGCAATGCATATTTCCACATGAGCACCTTGGGGAGCCAATCGAACAACGTTCCCCACCACCAGTTGACCTACGCGCAAGGCTCGCAACGACGCTGGAACCTTGTTGCTGGTCTCAACAACATGACAGAAGACAACTTGAGAATCCCCATTCGAACGAACTTCCAATTGTAGTTTCCCCAAAAGTGACGCGTAGATATGACCTTGTCGAACGTTGGTGCCTCTTCCTCCTTTGGCTTGCTCAATGGTGCAAAGGCGGTCTCCAGGAACTACAGTGCTTCCTTCAGAATATCGAAGTACGGGAAGAGCTGTGGTTGCCATTCTGTTTGTTGCGATTGGTTGGTGTTGTAGTCGTAGTAGATTCCACAAAGTAGTACGATATTCTCAACTTGGAAATGGAAAATTATGTGTTGGTTGGTTCGGACATGTTGGGTTCAAGTCTGTCCGCTATCCCTGAACTCATTCTTGACTAAAATGAATAACTCTGTCGACCCATACGAACAGAACTACCGGTACATCACACCGCGAACATCAAAACTAACTATCTTTATCTTTATGGACTCCTCCTACTCATTGGTTTCATCGGCTGTACAAACTTGAGTAGATCGGTCGCAACATCCAGCACAACAGAGACATGGGTTTGGAGGATCATCCGTAGGATTGCAATCGGCCTGGAGGAAACTAAGGCCAATCTCAGTCGACCCTTCTCCTGGAACCAAAGTGCAAATCTCGGTAGGGACAGAACCAGTAAAAAGGTTCAGGTGAAGCCATGCCACATTCAGTGTGCTGATGAATTGAATTTCAGATGGAATAGCGCCAGTCAGTTGGTTTCTGCTGACTTTTAGAATATCTAGGTTCGTCAATTGTCCAACCAGAGGACTCAGCGTACCCGTCAAAGCATTCTCCCGCACGGACAATCTGAACAACTCCGACAGATTGTACAACTCATCTGGGATGGTACCCGTAAGCTGGTTTCCCCACAGTCTTAGATCGGTGTTCTTGATATGGTTACCGAGTACTGATGGAATCGTTCCAGAAAACGTGTTCTCGTGGAACCAAAATTCCGTAATTTGACCTAGAGATCCGAGTTCAGTAGGGATGGTGCCTGAAAACTCGTTTCCGTTTACTCTCAGGAAAGCGAGAAAGTTCAACTCCCCAATCTCTGTAGGGAACGTTCCATACATGTTGTTTTCGAACAAGTGAAGCCCTTTCAAGTCTGTCAGCAATCCAATGCGGGTGTCCAAAGTTCCAACCAACGCATTAGCTCCAACGTTTAACAGCTGTAGGCTCTCAATCTCATAAAATTCCGAAGGGATAGTTCCAGTCAACGCATTTCCGTGTACTTGCAAGTCCAACAAATACTTCATGCCACCATACTCAGAAGGCAAGGTCCCAGTCAACTCATTGTATGCAAGTGCAACTCGCTGCAAAAATGGGAATGCCGCCAACTCCGTTGGAAGAGTTCCCTTCAATCCTTGACCAACTATGGAAAAAAGCAAATGGACCATGTGAGCAAAGAGCCAACCAAGCCTGAACTTTCTGTTTAATGTACGTACACATATTGATCCCTCCAACTGGTGATCCTGCACCGGCTGGGCATTCTACTCCGTTCCAAGAGCACTCATCTTCTCCGGAAAGCCACCGCACGCGATCATAACGCGGAGTGTAGGTAATGGAATCATCCGAATTCCGAGTAAGCTCCATGAATGTACAGGAATCCGTGTCCGCACTCGAGGGTCGACCACAAGACCTCCATTCAGAGGTTTCCATTTCGGTCGAGTGGAAATACAAAAAGGCAAGCAAGAAACGTTGGAGCAACGCTTCATCACTCAGCTCCAAGTGCCTAGGGTCTTCGTTCAGGATCCACTCGGATGCCATGTAGTGGGGTGTGCCCTCATCAAAGACGGAATCCCCAACTTCACTAGCAAAGAAGCTTCGGAACTCGAACTCTCGAGATGTTGTAGGTGGAGAAGTGGGAGTAACCACAGCAGGGTCATCACCAGATAATGAAACAGCCAAGACCACAGCGACAACCACGACGAGAATTGTGCATACAACACCATAGAGCCGGAACCTCCTATTTCGGTACATTGGGGGTTTGGAATCTGGGTCGTACTCCACAGCATATACTACATCCTTTTTGTCAATGTCATCTTCGTCGTCGTCAATCATAATAGCAATGGCGAGGTCGTCAGGGTTGCTGTCATTGCCGTACTCGACATCAGGAGGGGACGCAATACCGCGATCCGCAAAAACTCTGCGGGAGGGATCCACGACACTGGGAGGCGTTCCCAAGGCGGTGTTGGCTTTTTCCATCATCATCTCGGACGACTCCAAGCTTTCTCGCTGTGCCTGCTGCTTGGAGTTATTGTCCTGGAACTGTTGATCTGCCTCGGCCATTTTGGCATCAAAGCGTCGACGAAGCCTGTCATCATCGGTGGATCTCCTTGAGACTAAGGACTTGGACGTGGCTTCCTTCGTTCCATCGGATGCAGTGTGACTACCGGCAGCGGTATGACTGCCTCTTGAATGTTGCTCCAATTGTGAAATTTTAGCTTCAAATCGTTGCTGCAGTTCTTCTTCATTTAGGCTTTCGCGCACCATTCGACGTGCCGCCCGGGCTTGTGCATGATCCTCACGTCTCCGAATGGATTCTGTAACGCTACTGGAAGTTGTACTGGCAGAGATGGCTCCAGGTTGGACGGCACTTTCCATATTGTTTCTACCACTTCGAGCTCTAGCCTTGACATCCTCATCTGAAGAGTCACCACCAGACCCAGTCAATCGAGAAGGCCGATTCAGGCGGGGTGTTCCCATGACCAAGGGCTCTTCCTTTGGAGGCACTACTGGAACTGCTCCAGGTTGGACGACACTTTCCATATTGTTTCTACCACTTCGAGCTCTAGCCTTGACATCTTCATCGGAAGAGTCACCACCAGACCCAGTCAATCGAGAAGGCCGATTCAAGCGTGGTGTTCCCATGACCAAGGGTTCTTCCTTTGGAGGTACTACTGGAACCGCTCCAGGTTGGACGACACTTTCCACATTGTTTCTACCACTTCGAGCTCTAGCCTTTACATCTTCATCCGAAGAGTGAGCAGCAGCAGCAGAAGCAGTAGTAGCAGACCCAGCCATGCGAGAAGGCCGATTCGCACGAGGCGTTCCCATGACCAGTGGGTCATCATTGGGAGGTTGTACTGGCACTTGTTCTGGTTCCAACTTGGGATTGTCAATTTCTCCTACGGCAGGTGGAGCTGGTTCCTGCATGACTAGGGCTGGGGGTTCTTTTTGCATTTCCCTGTGCATAGATTCGGCAGACATGGGCAACGCCAGAGCGCCAACCGGCACCAATGGACGTCCCACCCGAGAAGGACTGGGCGTCGCTTTGGATACTGGAGAAGCACCCGAAATAGATACAGCGCCAGGTTTTTTAGGAGATGATATTTGCACAGTACGAGCGGCCCGTCTCTTGATCATGGCATCATCCTTGGGAGGTGATTTCTTGGGTACTGCCTCGATGGTTTCTCTCTTTGGGGAGCCAGAGTCTGCTGTATCGTTCTTCTTCATAGGAGACACAGGAGGGGAATTTGGTACTGCTAGTTCTTCATCTCCAGCTTCGGCGTCAGTGGTGGTGGTGGTGGTGGTGGTAGCCCCATTTTCTGTACCAGCAGTTCCACCAGGTTGTTGTGGTTGTTGTGGTTGTTGTTGCGCCATGTAACTGGCACGAAGCGCCTTGTGACGCGCCAAGGCTTCACGAGCCTCTTGAATGGATTTTCGTGAGTTCTCTACAGAGTGTCGATTGGGACTGGATCCACTCCCAACACTTCCATTCGGAGATTTCTTTCGTTCTGCTCACCACCCATACAAAACACGAGAATAGGTGAGAAAAAGTGCACTCCAATGAGGAGAGGACGAAATGTATCTTTTTCACCCAAGCATCATTTCCATGAACACTTGCCTGGGGAGTTGGTAGAATCATCCATGTCTCGTCGACTCTTTGTAGTATTACGGTAGTAATTCTTGTTGTTCCACAAAGTTTGTTTGCAAAAACGGTATTGATGAACAACCTGCTCTTCTTCTTGTGCACCAAAATGATCGGTCCTACGTTTCTCTGGTTTTGGAGCAAGACGGAGTCGGTGGTTGGGTCACGTTGTTGTTGTCCCGAACTTTCGAGTTTTTTCGCACCCATGTCTTGGAAGACGTGACAAGATTGCACGTAAATATATAGGGCTTGCATGTGGTAGCCATCCACGACACAATCAACCAATCACATCACTTCACGCGAACAAGCGTTCGGTCGCCCAATCTTGGTCGGTGATGGTTTTGTTGTTGGTGGTGCCGCGGTCTTTCTTCTGCTTGGATATGAGAGTTAGTTCTATAGAAACAAAAAGAAAAATCGAAATGCAAAAAGCCTAAAGTAAGTAGATATTCATCATCAGAGATGTCTGTGCAATGTATCCTCTTCTTTCATCACTCTGTCGTCATGCACAGTAGTCACATTGATATAAGAACAAACAATGTGGACCACCACCGGTAGTTCATCCATCTCTTTTCTTCTTTCATGGATGCTTTTTCGTTTTGTACTTGGGGTATTCATTCTTTTTACTTGGAAACAAATAATGAAATATATTGTCTTTTTTGTCACATATCATCTCCGTCGTCGTCGTCGTCGTCGTCATTATCATCATCACCTCGAGTCAAACCTTTTCCACACATCCGTTTCGTTGGCGGCATAGTTCTTGGGAATGGTCAAGTTGACAGTCACTCCACTCTCCAAATTCAGATTGGGATCGTAGGCGGGTCGGTCTTCAATTTCCAAGGTGCCACCGAATCGTTCCATATGCAATCGAGACAACGCCAAGCCTACCCCTAGACCTCGTACTGGACTACGAGCGGCAGCGTACGTTTGCTGATCTTGAATGCGATCCCATTTGTGTGTGCAGTTGGCAAACTCAAACAATTTCTTCTTGGTCAAGTCCCCTGTTGTCGTACCTTGGTCGGAAGCAACAACAGGAGTAGACCCGTTAGAATCTCCTGTCCATGACAAACCTCCTCCTTGATCCAGGATTTGAATCACCAGATCAGTGTCTGTTTCGGAAATGTAGACAAAAATGGGATAGAAACCAGCATCTTCTTCGAGAGGATCCTCCTCCCCGTCGTGCTTGAGTTCGTGGGAAGTGTCTCGGCGATCCCGTTCCACCGTAATGGCCAAGGAGTTCTTGAGCATTTCCACCAGAGTATATTGCAACCATGGACGGACCAATGTGCAAGTAATGTTATCCGTCAGTGTTTCGACATAGACCGCGGGCTGGGCCAAGAAATGGGCTTCCACCAAACAGGAAGCCTCTGTGACCGCTTGTTGTACCAAGGTTTTCAAATCCGTGTCAACCGAAATGGCTCCGTGAGGTTTGGGCGGAGCGCTGACTTGAGAATTCGATGGAGATGGGTTGCAGTCTACTACATGGTCACACAACAATTGCGTCATGAGGCGACTGCGCAAAAAGGCATACACGTGGGTTTTGGCATGTTCCAAGTAACTTGCACCCTCTTCAATACCAGAAGCCAACAAAACGCCCCGCAAGTCAATGACCATTTCAGCCATGCTTTCAATAGTCAACGCATGTCGGGCATACACTTCCTTGCAAACTTGCTTCAAACCATTCTGCTGGAGGGGAGTGAGTTCATACGAGTCCAGGCTGTCGGGGATGGGAGAAGGCAAATTCTCGTGCATTTGTTGGCACTGTCGACTGGTGTCTTTGTGAAGCACTTTGAGGTCCTTGATGTTCTTGAGGATACCCTCAATAGCAACATCAATTTCATGTTGGCTGACCGAAGGAGACTTCTTTGATTCCGTTGCTTGTTCTTCTTCTTTTCCATCATCCGATGACCACCAGGCATGGCTCATGGCAGCTGAAACCACCGAACCCTCGGAGATGTTTCGAAGAGGAGGAGCAATGGTAGACTCCACATAGGCTTCCAATTCATCTAGAATGCCGCATTGACGGTCCAGTCGTAGGTAGATATCTTTCATAAACCTCTTCATATGGTAGGACTTTGTTGTGTATGCCAATCTTTCTTTGGACCAGAGCTGGATACCGGATGAATCAAACTCCACAAGATGGCACACATCGTTCTCTTGAAGAGCAGAGTCATCGTCCTCATCATCGACATCAAGGGTGGCCAAAGGCGCAGAGGTTGAAGAAAACCGCACCGATGTTCTTGGGAAAAGTCCGGCTTTGTCAAGGGGAACGCTCGGGAGTGTTGCTCTCAAACAAGTGCCCAGAGCAGCTTTACTATTCCGATGGCAACTAAAAAGAGTTCTTTTTTGTTCATTCCTCCGTAGCAACTCCACAGACAAAGTTGACAGCGCTTGGAACGAAGTAGTTGGTCGGAACAATCTTGGGAAATGTCTGTAGACATGAATTTGAGCATTTGTACTCATCATTCTCGACATAGTTGCCATGGGGCTTGGCAGCGCTGGGTGAGTGAATGTGGTTGGAAAATATTATGTTGTGTCTCTTTTTGTGGTGAGTGTGACTTTTGGTGCCAGCGGTCCAGTGCACGTGTGAAGAAAAATGAGCTCGTAGGAATCGTACCAATTTCCTACAACGGTTTCGTCTGGTCTCAGTGTCACTCCGCTATCCGCGTCACTTCCCACGAATTCTCGGAGGCTGTGACCCAAACGACACAACACGCGAACTGTGCAAAAGCATCTCATCGATTTCTTTGCATCTGCAAAGCTTGTCGTGAGTCCAGCACCATTGCAACTACACGGTTTGCAGTTGCATCCTTTCCATATGAATGCCATGGCACCTACACAAAGTTCTACTAGTACAAGATAAACTGTGAACTGTGAAACACATTTTTTGGTATGTTTCATTAAAACAGATTTTTCTTAACTAGGGAAATTGGCACATACATTCGAAAGCTTGTGTTCGTTCTGTGACTTTGTACAGGAAAATAATCACTGAGCAGACCAACACATGCTGGGGAAGCATAGGTTCTAGTTGGCACTGCTACAGCCAATTGACACATTCGACAGATCGACATTGGAGTTCCCCTTCACCTGCAACCTAACAACCCCCTTCTCGTTGTTATTCCAATTGGGAGAAACCACCAAGCTCGAGGACGTTTGTGATTCCATCGTCAAACGTTCCACGAAAACATCTACACTGTTCAAGTTAACACCATTAAATACAAGTTCCATCTGAGCAGTGGTGAAAGAAACTTGAAGGCGAAGGTGATTGCTCTGGCTTTGTTTAATGCTTCCTGAACACGTATTGTCGTTGGAAACGAAAGTAACACCAGCCACAGGGCTACTTGTTGGTGTCTCGGTTGGAGCCTTGGTAGGCGATTTTGTTGGCGGAGCCGTAGGAGCCTTGGTCGGTGTTTTGGTGGGAGGATCCGTGGGAGGCTCGGTTGGAGACTTCGTTGGCGGGGCCGTAGGAGCCTTGGTCGGTGTTTTGGTGGGAGGATCCGTGGGAGGCTCGGTTGGAGACTTCGTTGGTGGGGCCGTAGGAGCCTTGGTCGGTGTTTTGGTAGGAGGATCCGTGGGAGGCTCGGTTGCAGACTTCGTTGGTGGGGCCGTAGGAGCCTTGGTCGGTGTTTTGGTGGGAGGATCCGTGGGGGGCTCGGTTGGAGACTTCGTTGGTGGGGCGGTAGGAGCCTTGGTCGGTGTTTTGGTGGGATGATCCGTGGGAGGCTCGGTTGGAGACTTGGTAGGGATATCAGTGGGAGATCCAGACGGTGATCTCGTAGGAGGATCCGTGGGAGGCTCGGTTGCAGACTTCGTTGGTGGGGCCGTAGGAGCCTTGGTCGGTGTTTTGGTGGGAGAATCCGTGGGAGGCTCGGTTGGAGACTTCGTTGGCGGAGCCGTAGGAGCCTTGGTCGGTGTTTTGGTGGGAGGATCCGTGGGGGGCTCGGTTGGAGACTTCGTTGGGATATCAGTGGGAGATCCAGTCGGCGATCTCGTAGGAGAATCCGCGGGGGGATCGGTTGGAGATATGGTTGGCAAATCGGTGGGAGACTTGGTTGGTGACTTGCTCGGTTCTGCCGTTTGCGTTTCGGTTGGGATCCCTGTGGGAGATCCAGTAGGCGATCTCGTAGGAGAATCCGCGGGCGGATCGGTTGGAGATGTTGTTGGCAAATCGGTGGGAGACTTGCTCGGCTCTACCGTTTGTGTTTCCGTCGGGGCATTGGTAGGACGATCTGTGATGGGCTTCGTTGGTGTGTCTGTTGGGTTCAGGGAGAGAGTCTCCGTTGGAGAACCAGTTAGAGCCACAGTAGGTGTTCCCGTCGGAAGACCTGTTGGAAGTTCTGTTGGAGGGTCTTCTGGCTCACTTGTTGGAGCTCTGGTGGGACCAACGCTTGGAGAACCGGAAGGAGCATCCGTTAGCCGCTTGGTCGGATTCGGTGTTGTGCTATCACTAGGAGTTTGGGATGGCAATTCTGTTGGCGAATCAACCGGTTCCTCAGTTGGTCTTGTAGTCGGGGTTGACGTGGGAGAGCGAGAGGACACATTTGTTGGCACACTCGTTGGCTCCTGTGAGATGGGATCGCTGGGGCCATCAGATGGTGCACTTGTTGGCACAGTAGTAGGCTCCCGCGAGACCGAATCACTGGGACCTTCCGTTGGTACACTTGTTGGCACATCTGTCGGTACCTGTGAAACCAAAGTAGAGGGGCCTTGAGACGGTGTACCTGTCAGCACACCCGTTGGCACACGCGTTGGCACACTCGTTGGTTCCCTTGAGATGGTATCGCTGGGAACGTTTGAGGGCATTCCCGTCGGCAGTGTGGATGATGACTGTGAAACTGCAACACTGGGGACACTTGTTGGCGCAATAGTCGGCTCCTGTGAGACCGAATCACTGGTTGTTACACTCGTTGGTACATTTGTCGGTTCCCGTGAGAGCGACGTCGTGATACCTTGAGACGGTGTGTCAGTTGGGGCCTGCGAGATAGGATCACTGGGGCCATGAGATGGTATACTTGGAGGTAGAGTCGGCTCCCTTGAAACCGAAGTACTAGGACCTTCAGATGGTGCACTTGTGGACACATGCGTTGGTTCCTGAGATGTTGGAGACCAGGGTGGCGTGTCAACTGGCCCATTTGTTGGTACGATGCTGGGAACAGTAGAAGGAGCACTGGTAGGGATCCTACTTGAGGCCGCATCGCTGGGAGAATTCGATTGCATGACGGTTGTTGGCTGAGACGGCATTGTCGATGACCCTGTCGGTGCTTGTGAATAGCTGGAGGAATCCTCTGAAACTGCATAAGACGGCGATTGTGACGAAATAGCCGTTGGCAATTCGGAAGACTGACTAGTCGCCTCAGAAGGTACCGATGAAATATCGTTGGAAGGGGTTTGAGAGCTCGGACTGGTTGGGGCGAACGACATCCAACCGGACGGAGAGAGGGAAGGTCCATTTGAAAAAGACTGGGTAGGCAAATCACTTGGCATCGTTGATGGCTCGTCGGAGGCTGTGAGTGAGGGACTAAGCGACGGGGACGCAGTTGGTATACTGCTGGGAAGCATGGAAGGCTCAACTGACGGCGACCGGGATGGCGTCATGCTGGGTGACGTTGACGGTGCATCTGACGGGGATGCTGATGGTTCACTGCTGGGTGATCCTGAAGGCGCCGTTGACGGCTGCAGTGACGGCAGGTCTGTCGGCTCCTGAGAAGCTTCTCTGGAAGGTGCGGCAGAAACGGTGGGTCTGGGAGATACGGTTGGTTCCGATGTTGGGGTTCTTGACAATGTTGGTTCGTTCGTTCGCGGTTCAGTCGGAATCGTCGTTGTCGTTGGAGTTGGCGGTGCAGTCAAGAAGTCGACGGGAGCGTCTGTTGCCACGGAGGAGGGTGACGTCAACGAAGTCGTCGGCGACGACGTTGGCGGCGCTGTCACTGCCACAGGAAGTTCAAACGTAGGTGAACTGGTTGATATTAACGTTGCATCAGTAGTGAGCTCTGCACTGGCACCAAGCGTCGGTGAGGCTGTTGGAATTGAAGACGCATCGGGCGAGGCTGGCGTCCCCGCTTCTGTCGATGGTGATGTCGGGGTAGCTGATGAGGTCACGGTGGGAGCGTCAGTGGCACCGGTTGATGTGCCTCCAGTTGATGATGCAGTAGGAGACACAGTCGAAGCTGTGGTGGGAGCCTCAGTAGCACCGGTTGTTGAGCCTCCGGTTGACGATGCAGTAGGAGCCGCAGTCGAAGCCACAGTGGGAGCATCAGTGGCACTGGTGGTTGAGCCTCCAGTTGATGATGCGGTAGGAGCCGCAGTGAGAACTGTGGTTGAAGAGTCAGTGGCTCCGGTTGTTGAGCCTCCAGTTGATGATGCGGTTGGAGCCAAAGTAGAAGCTGTGGTGGTAGGAGCATCAGTAGCACCGGTTGTTGTGCCTCCAGTTGATGATGCAGTAGGAGACACAGTCGAAGCTGTGGTGGGAGCATCAGTGGCACTGGTGGTTGAGCCGTCTGTCGACCCAGATGTCGGAATGGGCGTGAAGACTGAAGTCAAGGAGACCGTAGACACTCCTGTTGATGCTGTAGTTGGAGCTGTTGTCGTTGCTGTGGTAAAGCTTGGAGTGGACGCAGAAGATACGGTAACTGTCGATGATGATGTTGGTACACTGGTGGACGTTGACGTCGAAACTTCTGTGACTGAGGATGTCGGAGAACTCGTCACGACATCCGTAGTATCTTCGGTTGCGGCCGAGGTGACAACCGCTGTTGGAGCACTCGTTGTCGCGCCATCTGTTGTAGCCGCTGTCAAAGAAGACGTCGGTGCATCGGTTGAAACTGATGCTGTTACCGAAGACGTTGGAGCCGGAGTTGATATAGCCGTTCCTGTAGAAGTCGACGATGACGTCGGTGCATCGGTTGACGTTGTGGTCGAAGCCCCGGCTGTACCTGATGAGGTTGGCGCATTTGTCACAACATTGGTCGAGTCTTCCGTTGGCTGAGTTGTGGTGGCAATGGTCGAGTCAGAGGTAGAGACTGAAGTGGACGCAGACGTCCCTGTCGCTGTCGACGATGACGTCGGTGAATTGGTCGACGTCGTCGTCACAGCCCCTGAGACCAACGTTGTTGGGGCATCCGTCTCAACACTGCTAGAATCTTCCGTTGTATCCGTCGTCGATGCAGAGGTTGTAGCGGCAGTCGACGACGACGTGGGTGCACTGGTGGACGTAGTTGTCGAGGTTCCTGTGACTGAGGATGTTGGAGAACTCGTCACAACATTGGTAGTGTCATCCGTTGTCGCCGAGGTCGCAACCTCTGTTGGAGCACTCGTCGCAGCACTGGCCGTTGCAGCATCTGTTGAAAAGGATGTTGGCGCATCGGTTGAAGCAAATGCTGTCAGCGGCGACGTTGGAACAGCCGTCGTCGATTCAGCGGTAGAGGCTGAGGTGGGTGCAGATGTCAAGGCCGAAGTAGGTGCAGTGGTTGTTGCAACCGTCGGAGCTTCGGTAACAGACGCCGTGGGAGCATTCGTCACAACGTTGGTTGAGTCTTCCGTTACCACGGACGTCGGAGTGGATGTGGGAGCACTTGTTGCTGTATCATCCGTTGGAGCCGCGGTCGCCGTAACCGTCGGAGCTTCCGTCGCCTCGGATGGAGACATAGTACTCGGTGGCTCTGAGCTGATCGTAGTATCCAGCGATGACGGGTGAAATGTTCCCGTTGGGTCATCCGTCGGCGAGTGGCTCTGGTCAACACCCGTGGGAGATGCGGTAGGAACAGACGACTCCGTGTCATCTCCAGGTACTGGCGCTTGAGTTGTAGTCTCACTGCTGGATGATGGTGTCGTTGGTGAGCTCGTGGTGATACCTGCTGTTGGGTGCTCGCTCGTACTCGTACTGCTGGAAGATGGGACCATTGTGGGTGATACAGAAGCTCCAGGTGGCGACGTTTCATCAACCGACGGGCTGGGGGTGGACAACTCCTCTACCCAAATCACCTCTCCGGCCTCGGTTAGAACCTCCCACCAGGCGATGGGGTTGGCCGTTCGAGATGTCGTCACTTCGTTGATGTCGCGCATTTGACCCGACATACTCACGTATGTGGCCAAACGTCGACCACCATCTTCTTCGATCACACCATACAATGGCTCTTCTGGACACTCCTCCCAACACGAAACCTCGGCCTTCCAGAACGTATCGTAGAAGAAACCGGCAGTTCCATAGTCGTGGATCGACTTCTCATAGATCTTCGAGTATGTGTTTTGTCGGTGGTAAGCTTCGTCACAACCAGGGGAGTTGTCATTGTACGCCGTGGTGAACACATCAGCCATGATGGCGTCCGACGGAAGGATGTCGTGCTCGAATACAATCTTCACATACCCCAAGGACGTCACTTGGTTAGGATCAC
>WXVQ01000353.1:0-27768 GCA_013372465.1 Nitzschia sp. Nitz4 | reverse complement strand
TGTCCAAATGGCAACATGTTGAGGATTTGGGTGAACCAACAAGGAAGGATGCACCAAGAACTCCGTATAGGACGGTTGTGGTTGTGGTTGTTGTTGCTGTTGTTGAAGACTTGTATCGAATAATGTTGGAGGACTGATACTGTCAAGAAACACAGGGACGGTCTTGGGAGACGTTGGAGTTGTTTCCAAGGAAGAACAGTGCTCCGGATTGCGGGCGAGTAGTATCATGATTCTTGACCAGAGACATTCTTCTTGACTCCAAAGAAGTCCTCCCAAGAAACCAAGAGTGGAAGCCAAGCCACAAAGAAGAATGACAGATTGGAAACTTATTCTTCCATGATTTACTGCCATTTGTTTCGGGAGTCAAACAAATTGAGTTCTCAACCACCTCCAAAGCGAGCAGCGGAGCAAGATGTCGGTGCTGCTTCCTTCTTCGTTCTGTTTTCCATCAAACGTCGTAACTACGTTGACGAGCTTGGGACTTGTCATGCAAGTGTCTCAGAAGACAACAACAGGACACTGGGTTGCAACTTATTAGCCGGGCAAAGGGTCTCTTCTCAACTACCGGTAGGTACTACCGGTAGTAGTAGTGAGTCAACAAGTGGTAATCCGGTAGCTCTGGGCTTTCTCCCATTATTTCTTGCCTTTAGACGCAAACTTCTTTCCACTGTACGAGTACCAGTACCTAGTGTGTCAGCAGTCCCAATGTACAGCTCCTTACATCGATCTAGCAAGCATTCATACTCTGTAACAACAACAGATTCAAGCTCTCCTTTCTTACATAACCTACCGGTCGAAACACCCACCTCCCTCTAATGGATTAAACTGTTAGGACTGTTAGGGTCAACAAGAAGAAGGGCATGATACATGATCACTATAGTGTCATCTTCTCTTGCCAACAAGGTGTGCCCTCGTCTTGGTGGCGACCAAAAACACAGGACTGTGGCTCTCTGCGGACGACGACCCGTGGTTAGGGGAGTGTGCACATCCTATGATTCGTACTAAAAGTACCGTAGTAATAACGACATATCAGGCTGCAGTAGTAGTACTAGTGTTGGATGTGGAATACTCATCTCTGGAACCTCCCAACACACAACGCTCCAAACTCAAAGAATATCCCAACTCATGTCCGTGACGTCGATACAGCTCATAGTGAATGGTATCTTCTACCAAAAAATTCGAACTTCGATCCGCCGCGACAAAGGCTGTTCGGGTGGTGGGAACATGGCGTAGTTGGTTGGCGACCAAGGACATGTCTTGGAAAAAGCCAGCTCCCGCAAAGGGTCCATGTTCGTCCCAATACGATGCTCGTTTCCCACCGCGATTTCCCTTGTTCGGTGCCATTTTTTCTTGTCGCAGAGATCGAGGGACCACAACGATGTGACAGTCTGGATAGGTTCTTTGTGCCACATACTCTTGCATGACCAACAACGTAGTCTCGCGATCGGACAATAGAACCAATTGACAAAAATCTCCTTGGGTGAGGTTGGAAAGAAATGGTTCGAGGCATTCAAGTTCGTGATGAATATTGGACCCATCATTTGTCTTTTTCATGTGTCTCGAATGAACAATGACCGTCAAACCTCGTCGTACAGGGTCCACTCTCCATGTTGGTGGTCCACTTGGTTGTTCTATTGCCACACCATTGGAAGGATGGCCACCAGAGGATACACCTTTCTGAGTAGGATATTGCGGTGGAACCTGATGATAGGGTTGTATTTGAAAGTTCTCGTGTCTCACGAGGCCATAGATGTAGTGATGTGGTTCCGTCAAAAGTGCCAACGCTCTGTCTCGGACAACGTTTGTCGTTAGGATTCGTTCCCGAATTTCCGGCACAGCTAGGTTGCTGATGGAATCCAAAAAGGCAAAAGGAAAGACTACCACAGTCTCTTCGAGAGTATCCACAATCCCATTGTCTGTCAGCGCTTCTGGATAAGAATAATATCTGGGGAGATGGGTCAGGTTGTCCGGATGAGAAATATTGCTATCCAGAGGGTGAGTCACCCAATGACGAAGCATGCGAGGCGTGTGTTCCGACAAACGCAGTTTACTCTTCCACTCGGTGTAGGAAGGCAATAACGAACTCCGAGCCAAAATGTTATTACAGACAGAGACATTGTAGGAACCTTGACAATAGACAGGCGAGAAATCTTGGCTCACTCGTTTGCATTCATTGTCGGAATAGTATTTCCATAGGGCGGTTCGATTGGTCAACAAAGACCAAATCATAGACTCGGCAAAATTTCTCATTCGATTTCCAGCTTGGTGAGGACAAGAATAATAAACGATGGAAAACTTGCGATCGGGGGCGGGTCCTCCAAGTTGTTGCAATTCACGCTCCAATGCGTCTTGAGAATGCCACTCTCTGTATTGTTTCCACATTTGAAACGGAAGATTCTTGGTGGAACTATGTGAGACCGCATTGTTCTGTAGCCTCAGATTTGTTTCGGTTGGGTGAAGGCCCTGCAAAGAGGAATCATCAATGACAAGTCGATGGGAGGTGAAAACGATAAAGCATGCAAAGAGTGTTGTGACAAGGACAAAGAACTCCTGCTTGATGCATTTGCTTGTTTTGCGTTTTGATTTGGCGGTGTGTTTGGTCATGTCACTGAGTTGGTAACTTGCACATTAGAAAGTGGGATGGAAAGGAGTAGTTTGTAAGATGAGAGAGAGGGGTATGGCAGCGTGTTGTGTTGAAAAAGGTNTCGTACTATGAGTACGTTCCTTCGGTCAGTATCATTCACCTTCCTCAGGATCGATTCGCCTGTCTGCTCATCCATAGGGGATCAAACCGTATATTCTTACACACACCAATATCCCGACATTTCCATACCTATGAACAAGACATATGGGGAGTACTCGTATCTTTCAACTCACAACGACACAACATCCTCACTCCAACAATCTTAACGAGACAAGTGACAGCAACAGCATTCGTCAAAAAGGCATGGAAAACAGTCTCAAACCCAATATTGGAGACAAATAATGACATCATTCAAAGCATCGCAACGAAATGTTATGATTGTGATGGTGCTTGTCATTGCCATGGCGGTCCAAATGGCGTTTTTGAAGTCTACCAATGAACCACATTCGTTATTTTCGTCATCGGTAAATCTGGATACAGCAGGGCCTATCCTCAAGCAGGTATTTCCTGATGTTACTGCAAGTAGTAGTACTCATGGTGCGGGGGATGCCAATGTAGGACAACCGTCGGTGACTGTCAACACAAACAACAACGTTACTACAGAAGCCACGCCTTCAAGCAACCACAACGAACAAACAACACAACAAGATGAACACACCGTTGATGCTGATCTTTGGCATCTGTTGTTGCAATTGCGAGAACGACACGATGCTTTGTTGGAATTTTATACGGAACCCAGCAAGCCGAAGGAAGAATGTACGCAAAATGATTTACCGTGATAGTAGTAGTGTTGTATGATGTCGTTCACGCGTGAGCATCGATCGTGGGGGATGAGATTGCCTCCCAAACGAACCAAAATGCAAACAACAACGTCTACGATCCTCACACCGGTAAGTTCCAGAAACGCAACGGTTGGATCTTGGGCCGTTCTTGCCACCACCATTTCCCTCCTTTGTCATGCATCAACGCACCTACACCACAAATGCCGTCGAAAGAATACTACTGGTAGTATGGTTTTTGCACATTTGAGACTTGTATGGGAAGGTTCCTTGATTTGTGATCCGGAGACTCAACAACGACTAGGAGTGTTCGTGGATAGAGTGAATAATATGTATGTATACTAAATTCCCTAGGAGAAATTCCCCTCACGGGTCCCCTTTCCCAACCGTAGTGTAGTAAATCCCTGTGCACCGCTACGTGAGACAGACAAGACTGAAAAGCAACACAAGAAGACCAAGGCCTAAGTTTCGGCATAAAACCACACCGACACAACAACAAGAAGTTCGCTGCATTTGTCGCTAGCTTGGAATAGCAGCTTTCGTCGGAGAGGACACAAGCAGCATACAACCATACACAACAACACAACTTTGCATTATCCATTTAATACAGCGGACTAATGACATCGTTCAAAGCCTCACAGAGGACTGTTACAGTTTTGGTTGTGCTTGTCATTGCCATGGCTGTCCAATTGGGCTTCTTGAAATCTACCAATGGGCCGCATTCGTTTTTTTCGTCGTCGTTAGATCGAATACGAGATGTGGATACGGCGGGGCCTGTTCTTAAGCAGGTCACTCCTGTTGTTGCTGGAGGTAGTAGTGTTGCCGATACAGAACTAGGACAACCATCGGCATCTGCCATGACAAGAAGCAATGAAAAGGATGAGGCTGCTACAGACATAACTTCAAGCAACAGCAGTACCAACGACAACGACAACAATGTCACACAACAAGAACCACTCAATATTCTCATCATCTTTCCCGACGATTGGCGTTACGATGCCATTAGCGACGCCCGTCCTGGCGTTGTCTTCACTCCATTCCTGACTCAATTGGCTAAACAAGGCATTCGCTTTACCCAAAACTTTGTCACATCCTCCATATGTTGGATCTCTCGGGCGACACTCTTCTCGGGTCGGTACGCCTCTCAACATGCCTCCAATCGACTGAAGTGTCCCCGATTCACAGCTCCGTACAATTGGAATGGATCCTGGCCAGCTATCCTACAATCCCTGGGTTATACCGTTGCCCAGATTGGCAAGTGGCAGTACTTCCAGAATCCAGCTCCCCTCTTCAACTATTCTAACATGCATGAAGGTCACCATTGGTACACTGTGAGAGGAAAAAGAGTCCACGCCAATGACCGAGCTACTGACGATGCCATTGAATTCCTGAGGAAACATCGTCCAAAGGATAGCACTAAGAACTGGGCCATGACAGTGGCGTACTATCCGCCGAAACCTTTGGGTGACAATGCCACCCCTGGAGCTCAATGGGAGCCTCATCCCGACTACCTTCCACCGTATCTCAATCAAACATTCACGCGACCCTACAATTTCACGGAAGCCTTTGAGTACTTGCCTGATTTCATGACGGATTGGAGACATCACCACGTGCATCGTTTCCAAACGAGATATGCTTCGGAAGAACAGTATCAAATGGCGCTGCGAAACTACTTCGCTCTGGTCAGTCATGTGGACTACTCTGTTAAACGAATCTTTGACGAATTGAGACTTCTCAAGCTCTTGAACAATACCATGATCATTGTCACGGCCGACAATGGAATGATGATGGGAAGTCATGGGATGGCTGGCAAATGGCATCCGTTTGAAGATTCGATTCGTGTGCCTCTCATCATCTATGATCCACGCATGCCTGATGGTGTCAAGGGTATTCCCAAATCTGACATGACTCTGAACATTGATCTGGCCACCACTATTGTTCGTGCTGCCGGTGGCACACCGGATCCTCGGATGCAAGGTCGTGATATGGCCGACTTGTATCTTCCCGAGGACTCTCCTGCGCTGACGACACCGACGACCAAAGAACCATGGCGACAGGATTTCTTTTATGAGTTTCCGCTCGAAGAGTATCCTTCTAGTACGGCTTTACGGACGAGACGGTACAAGTATATGAAATGGCCGGCACCCCAGAATCGGATTTTGGAGCAGATCTTTGATTTGGAAACGGATCCCTACGAGCTGTCAGATTTGTTGCATCCCTACAATGCGACGACATCGTTGAGTAAACGCCCGGCTTATCGAGAGTTGAATGAACACACCGTTGATGCTGATCTTTGGCAACTGTTGTTGCAATTGCGAGAACGTCACGATGCTTTGTTGGAGTTTTATACGGAACCCAGCAAACCGAAGGAAGAATGTACGCAAGATGATTTGCCGCCATAGTAGTATTGCAAGATACAAACCGGAAATGTAAAGCAATCGGAACGAATCATATTGCCACCCCACTACTTCTAGATAATCAATGTATAACTAAGCCATGGTCATCAGCGTATTACTACTAGAAATAATAGTACCAGGTTGCAGTGGTTTCCACCAATCCATGGTGTAGCATCGGAACACACAGGTTGGTGCCCTGATCTTGGGTCATAAAGCTCCTGTGTAAATCAGCACCAATTTGATCAGCAGTTTTTCGATGGCTTTGGGGTGTTAGAGCAGATGGGGTCATTCAATGTGCTGAACTGGATTTCTGAACGGTGAGTTTTTCTCCTGGTGAAAGAACGCCAAGGCTTTTTGGTATAATGATACTACTGGCAGTATCCAACTCAAGATATCAGTCTCCTCCTTGATGACGATGGATCCAAGTTATGATCAACGGATACTACCGGTACTTCGGGGATCGACCTGTCCTGACACAATGCTACTAATGTACAGTACTACTAGTACTATGCTCTGCGATGGTACGTTTGATTTCGCTCGGTGGAGGCTTCGACTCTCGTGTGACAATTCACCAGAATGAAGAACATCATCTTCGCTATCAAGGAAGTACCCGTAAATGCCAATCAATTAGTGTGTGGCTTCACAAAGGGTAAAAGATCTGTGTCATTCCTCTGCTGCGCCATCATTGATCGACGATGATTTGGCTGCGGAAACAGCCTGGTAAGACGCTGCTGTCACAGGAAAAGAGGTAGTATAAGTCAGTATTTTGTGAATTCTCAGAACACAGGATTTACACCTCCAATTACGGTGAGGTAACTTCACCAACAATACAGTTTAACGAAAAGGTGATGAAGAGGTGCATTGAAGACGCGCAAAATCCGTAGGGCCCAATGACTATGATTGACTGCAATTAATGTTTCCACCACCAGGAGACGTACTAAATCCGTACAGATGTCTTCTCACTTAATTATGAGCCTCACGCTTAAGTTTATCGTTCTATGCGCATCCTCAAAATACGAAGCTTCGACTTTGTTAGTGTCGTACGATCTTCTTTGGAATATCATCGCGCCAATCTTCCGCAGCCAAAGAAAGATTCTCCATCGGGGTGGTGTCATCACCGCGAATTGGTTGGTGGCAAAAGCACAAACCGACTCAGAACTCGGGCCACAAAATCCACAAGGGTCATCACCAGTTGCCAACACAAAATCACTGCACATCCACAATGTTCCAATCCTTTTGCAAACTCCTTACCCTGGTTCTTGTTGGGGCCACCACGTTGGTCGGGGCGACCACATACCACAATCCCTACATGTACCTTGTTTACAACGAAGGTGAAGGCTGTCAAGCGGATACAATCTTGATGGTAGGGTATGGGCATGGTGACGAAGAGCTTGTTCTTGGAGGTTTGGATAACTCGACTGGACTTTGCGCCAAGGAGAGTATCTGTATCCTTGATCCCCTCTCTGAGCCATGTCAAGAAGTCCTTTACACCCCGGTCCAAGCTGAGCTTCGTTTCGATATCGACTCCCATGGTAAAATATTCCACTGCGACAGTTCCAACACTGGAGTCGATCAGGCCATTTGTCGAATTTTGCATGGTTGCACGGAGTCGTCGATCTATGGCCATTGCTTTTTCCAAGCTCTGACCACCTTTGAGATATTGCAAGATCGTAAGTTTAATACCGTGCTGCTCCTGCTGAACCGTCGTCCACACTGTATTTGTGCTTGCGGGTTATGTTATATTGTTTCTGACCATCCTCATTCTCTGCTATCGTTGCTGTATGCAGCTTCTACCCTCTATCACGCCAACACTTCGGATGTGGATGCATTGGACCTTCAAAGCTACATGGTTTTGTATTCGGACGACGAATGCTCAGAATTTCAGGCAGCGCATGGTATTGTGGCAGGAGAATCCACTTTGCGCGCCACAACCGATGACTTGACCTGCGAACAAGCAGTCGCCTGTGCCTTCAATCCTCATGGTGAACTGTGTGAGAGTTATGGTGGAACGGTCGGCGATGATATTTACTTCCGCACCCAACCTGCTGCCACCAATGCTGTATGGTGTTCCGATGTTGATGATGACGAAAGCTGCGTCGAATACGAGGCACAAACCTGCATGCAGTCAGAACTTTTTCCTTCCTGCTATTACAAATTCGTCACGGCCAAGACCTTGTTTGGAGCACCTGAGGAATACGTCAAAGCGACTTGGCATTTGGATATTACCTTCCCAACTAGCGCACCAACCAGCATCGAGGACTCCCCAACTGCTAGCCCCACCACTGCCTCGGGTGCAGCTAGTACAACCATGATCACCTATCAAGGTGTAATTTCCTCTCTGTTTTTACTTGGAACAATTTCGTTTATGCTGTAAGCATGACCAGAAATCAAGTGTTGCCGGGCATCCCTGCTGATCAGCTCGTGTCCAGGCTGCTCTGATCGAGTTTTTCTGTTCATCAAGTTTGTCTGATCTTGAAATGGCAACTATCTCGGGAGCCCATATTCTAGTCTACTGTAATCTGACTAATATGCCAAAGTGTGCCAACCACTGACTCCTCGTCGTAGTTGAGGTGAACCCCCAAGTGCCACTCTTGAGACCCGCAAAAGAAAATTCTAACGCTGTTTCATTCCTTTTGATGTTTCAAACCTATTGTTGGTGATATTTTTATAACATCGGTGCTTGGTACTCGATTCGTTTTACTGAAACATCATTTGGATACTAGACAAGCAGATCGGGAATCGGCTTCTTGTGGTGAGGATGGGTAACAACTCTGAAGAATCAGCCAACAGGTCACAGCATGTTCTTGTTGTATCGCATGTCTACTGTTCAGAGTAACCTTTCCAAGACGGCGCAACGGGTGAAAGGATCCGTGCCGAATCTCCATGGCCACAACAATCATCCTCTCTTGTCTCCTTGCGTGTTGGGATGGTTTACAGTAGTATGAATATACGTAGCATACATACTTCCACGAGGTCTTGGTCGTGCCAACGTTCGGGGGCCATCGCACCTGCATGACNAAAGGATCCGTGCCGAATCTCCATGGCCACAACAATCATCCTCTCTTGTCTCCTTGCGTGTTGGGATGGTTTACAGTAGTATGAATATACGTAGCATACATACTTCCACGAGGTCTTGGTCGTGCCAACGTTCGGGGGCCATCGCACCTGCATGACGCATGACCGCATGACTATTGTGGTGGGTTGTCACATTCGTCATTCGTCATTGTCCAACCACCCTACCGGTAGGTACTCGTACCCAACAATAGCAATACTGTACCGGTAGTTGGTTCAACAAGTTGAGAACCTCCATTACTACCACCACCGCCAACAACAACAACAGCAACAACAACAACAGCAACAACAGCAACAACATCATGTGGAATCAACCACCACTACGAGTAGTCATTCTGACCATGATGTGGTTGTTGTTGTTCTTGGGAAGCACGCAAGCCTTGGAACCCACCGCCTTGTTGCAAGTCTGGGAAGGCAGCGACACCACTCGACCTGCCACAGGCTACAAGACATATTATGCCTCCCAAGCCATGTTTGGTCCTCTCAGTCCAACAGAAGAGTCATCGTCATCGTCGTCTTTCCAAGGCAAACGCTTGGCCTTGGCACCTTCCGAGAATCCCTTGTTGTGTCAAAACATTACGGGTACCACGCCTCATTTCCAAGACAAAGCCATTGCCGTGGTTCCTCGTGGTGATTGTACCTATCAACAAAAAGCATTGCGAGCCCAACAACTCGGAGCATCGGCTATTGTTATTTACAATACACTCTCGAGTCGATACAGTATGAATGAAACTACGTCTTCCCATCGCATCCGGCATCTTGCAAAGGAACAGCAGCAGCAGCAGCAGCAACAACAACAACAACAACAACACGCTTCGTTTCAAGATATTCTTTGGCCTCTTCCCAAATTTGATTTTGATTGTCAGAAAGGATCGGCCATGATTCCTACCTCTGACTTGTCCTTTGCTACTCTCCCTTATGACTCGACCAATGATGTCTTGCTCTCGGGAGACGATCCCAATGTCAATTTGTGCATGAAACATTCTTCTGATAGTTTGCAACACTGTGATTCCAAACGTTGTCTCTTGACCGACCCTAATATTGATGATCGAGGGAATGAACGCCATCAACGATATCCATCACCCAATGCAACCGAGTACTTTCAAGCTTGCTGTGCCTGGGATTTGCATTTGATCTTGTACAATGATCCACAAGTGGGAGATCCCAATCGAATACATATTCCAGCCATCTTTTTGACGATGCAGGATGGTATGGAGTTGGTTACTTGGTTGCAACAACAGCAACAAGACGCGGATGCCCCCGCTTTGTCGGCTGTCATATATTCTCGATGGAGACCATCGTACAACATCTCGTCAATCTTGATTTGGATGTTGGGTGTCGCCGTGGCAGCCTTGGCATCGTATGCATCTGCAAGTGATTATCGAACAGCCTTGCAAACCTGGAAACGACGACAACAACAAGGCAGTGGTAGTGGTACTTTGCGAGACGACCGCAATAGTGGTAGTACTACAAGTAGTGGGCCCTTGGCCAAACGAAGTTCATCCCAAGAAGAATCGTTGGATTTGGAACCTATTCATGCCTTGGGATTTCTTGTCATGGCATCCTCCAGTTTGTTCATTCTCTTTTATTTCAAGGTATGTGCTGTGTTGTAGTGTTGTTGTGTTTGCTGCTTGTTGTTGCTACATGTCGTCGTTGTTGGTTGTTGGGCTCACCACAATTGTCTTTTTTGTTGACTTTTCGTATCATCGTACTACCACTACCAGATCTATGGTGTTGTCAAGGTCATGTATGCCTTTGGTTGTAGCAATGCTGTCGTGGAAATCATTACCCAACCCTTGGTCTCGTCGGTCACGACTCGACTAGGCCTCCTCTCCCCACGTGTGGTAGTGTACAACAGTGAATCCATTGGACAATTCACCATTGCGGATGTCTTGGCTGCCATCTTGGGATATGCTTGGGGTATGGTTTGGTTGTACATGGCCTTGTTTGTCTTGCATCCCGATACCTATACCTTCTTTTGGGTTAGTCAGAACATTTTGGGAACCTGCATGTGTATGACGTTCTTGGGATTGATTCGTCTCAACAGCATTCAAGTGGCATCGGTCTTGTTGATTGTCGCCTTTTTGTATGACATCTTCTTTGTCTTTATTACACCCTTGATCTTTTCCGAAAGTATCATGATTACTGTCGCTACGAGTGGGGGTCCACCCAAGGCGGATGCCTTGTGGTGTGAAAAGTATCCAGGGGATGCAGATTGTCAAGGAGGAGATCCTCTGCCCATGTTGTTGACGGTCCCACGATTGTGGGATTATTTGGGAGGATCCAATTTGTTGGGGTTGGGGGACATCATTCGTACGTATGACCCTGTCGTTGTGAGAGGATGGTGTTGTGAATATGGTAGTAGCTGTAGCAGTGTCGAGGCTCACTCTGTGTGTTTGTTTGGATTGTATATTACTAGTCCCTGGTCTCTTGTTGAGTTTTGCGGCTCGACTGGATGCCGCCAAGGCATTGGTAGCATTCAAGAATAGCATTGGTGGAGGCAGTGGTGGATCCTCCTCTTCTTCCATGCGAAGTGACAATGGATGGTCCTGTTGCTGGGGTTGCTGTTCCTTTGCTTCTACAGGTGGGCGATCCTCCTACTTTTGGCCCATGGTGGCCGCCTATGCGGTGGGATTGCTCATGGCCAACATGGCTGTCTATTTAATGAATTATGGACAACCTGCCTTGTTGTATTTGGTCCCATGTACGTTGGGAACCATGACCTATCTTGGATGGAAACGACGGGAACTCCAACAACTTTGGGATTTGCCTCCCGAATTGGCACAAGCCGAAGAGATTGTTTATGGACATCACCAAGAATCTACTGGTGGAATCGTCCGATCGACTGGTATGGAAGGAGTCGAATTGGGATCTCCAGCACGACAACAACGTTCGATGGGAGGAGGCGAAACAAGTCACTTTTTGGATGAACCACCAGAGAATGATGAAGGAGAGGATGATCACCCTCTATTATTCCATGTTTCGTCTGGTTCACCCTCTACAACTGAGTGACTGGCGGCGGGTTGGCTTGGCGGTGGCACACGCAATCGAAAGAACTCATGATGCTATTCTTCTAATGACGATGCAAGATGAAGTATGCTGTTCCAACCAAATCAGAATGGTTTCTTCGACATGCAGAGAAGGGTTTGCTGCAGCCTGAGGGGCTTCCAACGGCTGCAAATCCTCCTTTGTTGCTGCCCTCGCCATGCTCTACCCAACTACTACTACACTTCTCTTAGAAAATGCTACCTGTGACAGTATTCTACAGTAGTACGACGAAGTATGGACAGTACATTGTTGCGTCATACTTGCCTACTACACTATCATATTGTAGCAAAGAGGGGTCGATCCTAAGAAGGGATGACAAGGACCTATCAGAACAATCTCCACGGGAGCTGGTGAAGCAGATTTCTGCCGTTGGATGCATAGACAACTCGTAGCAATAGAAGCTTCTGGCAGCAACAAGATTCATCTTGGATGTCCAAAGACATTTGGATAACATCCAGTTGTAGTAGAACAATCAAAAAGCTTCCTCCTTGGTAAAGAGGTGGAAGAAGATCTTCCAATTACAGAGGAGCGAGGAGGATTTCGAGGAGGGTGTAACCAGAACCACCACATGAATCTTTCGTTGCCATTGTAAATGGTCACCTCTCATTGTTGAACCAATGTCTGATCATGGGAGTACTGTCAAGCTGTTGGTGGTTCGACAGTTACAGGCCTCAAATCCGTAAGGCATTCTTGTGAACCACTACCCACGAGGACCTCCTGGTCCACTCTACCACGACGAACAAGGGGAAAACGTGTGCGCTGCTAGATGGGACACAGTAGATGTCTTGAAAGGTGCCACTACCGTCATCAGTGCTGCCACTACCACTAGTAGTTCTTCCATTCATACTGTATCGACCACTCGAGAGTGTATTGTAAATAATAATGGCTGATGCTCCGAGTTGATGATCTCGCAATTCTTTTTGTTGATAGGTACAAACACCACGAGGAACCACGGCAATCTCTTGTGAAGCGATGGAGAAGTCGAGAGGGACGATATCACTCGCCTTTTGAAAATACAATGTAGTAGTACCAGTACCACCAGTAGTAGTAGTAGTAGTACTGTTACGACACAAGAAGGGATCATCTTCGGGTGCCTTCCTGTCGCTTCTCTGACATGGGAGCACCAAAGGTGGCTTGGGACAACAGAATGAATTGCTGATCTGGTGTCCACCTAGTGTCGCTTCCTCCCCAGATTTCGTCCATTATGACAGTAGGTTCCAAACACATCATCATTAGGATCATTGGTCTGGCTAACAACCATACTGCCGGTAGTGTTATCTACAAGGGCGGTTTCTTCTTGTAGGACCAACCACCTGTCATCTGGCTGTTGTTGCTCACGTTGTTCCTGTTGTCCGAATCTTGACTCGTGGATATGGCCGTCAGTGAGATCAGCTTCAAGCTCAGTCCTCCTCGTCCTCCTGCACTGCTGCTGCAGCCTCCTTTCACTCACATGCAGCATCGTCATTCCGCTCGCCGGGAAACATTCCAGTCGAAACATGTCGCAGGGGTGGGTGATGTCATAAATGTTGAAATATTCTCGAAGGATTCGCAATTGCCCTACTATGTGTAAAAAGGCCCAGCGAGCTGGATTCGTATAGTATTCACGATTCCGGTATGTAATGCGGTACTCGACCTACATGAAGTACCGTAATAGTGGCTCGCTCCTCCTTCCTCTTCTACGGACACGTTGCTTCTCTTCACTCATCCTCCACCACACCACCTACCACCATTCATCATCAACGTCGTCGCAGCTGAACCATTTCGACGTCGCTTGGGTTTCAACGACAACAACAACGACAACGACAACGGCAACGACAACCCTTTGCAAGTGCAACCCTCATTCTGCACAGAGTTTCATTGTGAAAAGTGCAGCAAGGAATCAAAATGACAGTGGCTACGCCATTGCCCAAAGGATGGACAGAAGCCGTGGATGTGAAATCCGGCAAGACCATTTACACCAACACAAAAACCAATGAACGAACCACCGAGCGACCCACCAAAAAGGCGAAAAAACACAAACGGAGCAAGAGCAACAATGATAGTTCTGCTCGGTTATCTGTTTCGCTTGGTTCCGACGATGGTGATGGTCAAGATAGTTTTCCTTCTTCCCCCCGAAAGACCATGGAACAGTTGCAGCAACAAAAGAGAGAATTGGAAGAAAGGAAACGAGCATTACAAGAGCAACGAGAGGATCTGGAAAAGCGAAAGAAGAAAAAGAAGAAGAAAAAGAAGAAATCCAAGCAATCGAATGAGGACGATGTCGAGTCTCTGGGTGACGATTCTGCTGTTAGTTTGGATTCCGAGCAATCCATGGAGCTGGAGGACATTGTCCATCCTTTGCCACGGAGTACTACTCCTCCACCGAATGCGTCGAGTTCGGGTCACAATTCCTCCAAAGCTGCCGCCCGGCAAAAGAAGAGAGATTTGGAAACCAAATTTGGTTCCAGTGTTTCGCAGGGAAACAATAGCAGCAGTATCAACTCTCATTTGGCATCAAACCGAAATGGTTCTCGCGACAATTTGGGTGGAAGTTGTGATCGATCTATGGACACGTTGAGTTTGGATTCCTTTGCCAATGATGACGGGTCGGATCGTCCCAATCGGCCACCTCGGGGACGGGCCCGACAAGGCAATCGGCTCCCCCCAACCCACCCCCCAACCCAACCTGTACAATCCTTTCATCAGTCGTATCAGACGGTTTCGAATGCTGCAGCCAATCGCGGACAAAAAGTGCCTCTTAATGATCGATTGTCCAAATCCACACATACGTCTACTCCCAACCCAACGCTCACAAGACAAGCCTCCAAAGGTCGGAACAATTTCAATGATTCCAACGCGAAACTCTCCCGAAGTGCTCACCCACCATCACCCCCTCAACGTGATCCAAGATCTCGCTCTGTCGATCCAGTCCAACGAGGGAAATTGCAGCGTGCCAAGAGTGCACAAGGGCCCGCATTCGGTGGACAGTCCAATGGTGGTCTGCAGCGTTCCCGATCTTCTCAACAACTGCAAGGAAACAATAGCCTCGCACTCGTTACGAGCAGTCATGACCGTCCTGCCATGCGGGGTCGCCGAGAAACGTCCATGCACAACAGCATGAGCATGCACAATAGTATGCATAACAGTATGCATCGTAGCAAGAGTGCTCCGCGAGGTCAACTCGGGCGTGCCAAGAGCGCCAACGGCGCGGCCATGTCGCGTCAAATGAGTCGCAATGGTGGTTTGGGGGGACGAAGTGGCTCGAAAGCGTCCTTTGGAGCATCCACAACTGTCTACGATGATTTTGGGGCATCCAAATCGCAAGATATCCGTTATGTGCACAAAAAGAAAAAGAAAACGGATATGGAGCGTCCTCCTCGATCGTTGGTCCTGATTTGGTTGGTTGTAGCAGGAGAGTTGGGATTTGATTTGGGAACCACTGTGATTGCGTTCAAGTCCCTCGTCGAAGAAGATAACTGTTGTGGGGAAGCCATCACTTTGGGACCCGTTCCCATGTCCATTACGGCTCCATTCTTTTTATTGGTCGCAGCCGAATTGGGTTTGCTCATTCAGGCCATTGTCCGCACTTTGTTTCCAAACTTGCTGGACAGTCCTGATGAGGATGACATTGAGGCGAATCGGAAGATTCAGGAACGTTCCACTTTCATGAAGTGGTTTTGCTGCTGCTTGCGATGGAAAGTTCACTTTATCATGAAAATTATCAGTCTTTTGGTTCTTTTGAATCCTTTCTTTGGATGTGTCATTGCATGGATTTTGCTCTATCAGTCTGATCGGACAGATGCTCTCATGGTTTTGGGATTCGAAGGAGGCTCACTTCTTTTGCACTATACCTCCGTGTATCTAGAAGGTGCGATCAAAACTTGTGGAGATTTCTTCATGCAAGGGTTAGTGCCTCTCGTTCCTTTTGCTACAGCTGTTGGGTTGGTTCTATTCTATCTGAAACAAGGAGGGGTTTGTTATATTGTCGACCGTGCCATTTTCTCTTTCAACGGATGCGAAGTGTGTACCACTGGCTATCCACCAGTCGACAACATTTGCTATTTGCCTGACGGAACAAATTATACATTTGAGAGGACGTCCGTTTTCGATATCAACCATATTGACAGTTTGGATGATATTACTGCTCGATCCTATCAAAGGTCCTACTGCCGGGCTGAAAACCCTCATGGCCCACAGACAGTGTCCGATATCTGCTTTTTTGACTTCCAAGAAGGCTTGATTGAGGGTGTCGCCGTCTCAACAACCACGGCACCTACTCCCACACCTGCATTCAGTTCCAACAAGTGCGGAGGAACCGTTCATGCTGGAGCTCGAAAGCAACAATGTCAGCAATTCCTATGGGACTCTACTTTTGACACCACCATGCACTGTTTGGCCAACGGAGGTACCGGAGACCCATGTCAACTCAGTATCGAAAATGATGGCGAGAATCAAGGAAGGTTCAAGGATCCCTCCGACTGTGCCATGGAAAGAACTTCGGATGGATCAAGTTACCTTGCCTACGGGGACACCTTCTTTCTCTGGAATGAACCCGAATACAATGACAAATCTGCCGACTGGGCAGGGAATGCCTGGTTGGCCTACAGTACCGTTCGCTTTCCCGAAGAAATTGGCAAACTCCGCGAAGAAGACGTCAAATTCACCACGCCCTTGCTGCGGGTCGGCGAAACTGGAGAAATCACAGAGAAAATGACACAGTTCTTTAGTGCATGTGGGGACGCGTGCAGCGATCCAACTAGTATGGGATACATTGATGTCTTGGCTGTCAATGTATTTTGTGACAAGGATACATTGGACTGTGAAGAGACAGCTACCAGTGCTACCAACGAATTGATTGAATTATCTGCCACCTTTGGCAATCGCCCTGTTTACGTAACCAGTTGGGGTGTTTTGAGCACGGAGGTTCCTTCCAAACTGGTGGTTGCCATGGACAGTACCAATGCCTTTTTCAGTGGATCCTCCCCTGTGGAACGGGTCTATTGGTACGGTGGATCAAGGACTACAGTTTCCAATTTGTATTTCCAGGCAGGAACAGATGACACCTCGTCTTTGGGAGATTACTGGTCCGGCATTTGCGAAACCTTGAACTAGTTGGGTAGCGGAGGACATGCAAGAACTATTTTCATAAGCTATGCTATTTCAGTATTGTTATACTACATTACCATCCTTGTATGCACTAGCTGGTCAGATGCTACCACCGGTAGTACGAGTGTCAGCAGCTAGGAATTTGCGGACGATAGTTTCTTGTATTCCTCCACGGCATCATGGGTGACATCCCACAATAATTTGCACAAAAAGGTTTGTTCCACTTGCAAATCCCTTGGTAACTTGTCGGGATGCAAAAAGACACGTACCCGACGCACCGCCTTGAGGACCTTGTCCTTGTCCAAGAAAAAGCCTGTCAATAGACTTTCCCGAGAGATGGGTTGCCATTGGGTAAAGTAGGTGTGGGTGGGCATTTGAAAGGCAGGAGGAAAGACGGTTTGAAAGGAACATAGCAACTGATCAATGGGTTTGAGTGTTTGAAAAGTGGGAGGAAGCAATCCCCAATGAAGCAAGACATTTCGTTTCAAGGTTGTCATGGCTTCTTGTGACATAGGCTCGGGGGTTGCTTTCGTCGACGGATGGGATGACTCTAGACTGGAAGGACTGACCACTGGAGAAGTCGTGTGAAGAGACGATGGCGGTGGTGGAGGAGGAGCCGCTGCTGCTGTACCATGAAAGCTAGAGGTTCGCTGAGGAGGAGGAGCTGGAGGAGGAGTCGCCGTAAAGGTCGTCGGTCGCGATGGTTGTGGAGGAAGATTGGGAACTCCGAGCCCATCGGGGGAAATGGGGCTCATTGGAATCTTGGTTGCACCATTGGATATACCAACTCCACCATAGGCAGTGCGTTGGGAGGATGCCAAAGAAGTAGCATGGGGATGATGTACAAAAGGGGAAGCAGAACGAGATCGGGGTTCTGGTTGTCCTTGTGGTGTGAGACGTGCGTGGCTGCCACGGGTGTAGGAGGATGGTGTCGTCGCACTGCTGGGAGTAGCCGCTGTGGAGGGAGATTCGTTGGGTATCAAGGGACTACCACCAGAAACAGTGTTATTGCTGTTGTTATTGCTGTTAATGCTGATATTGCCAGCACTAGCAACACTCGCAGTAGCTTCCTTGACCCGTTTCTGTTCGTCTCGTTCTTCCAACGCCCTCTTCTTTTCCGCAGCCTCTCTGGCAGCCTTGAGCTTCAACTGTTCCTTGCGCCGTTCATACTCCAAAAACTTTTTCCGTTCTTCCATTTCTTTCTTCTTTTGCTCGGCAGCCGCTTTACGCCGTTGTTCAATCACTTCCTGTCGTCTCTTTTCCATGGCGGCTTTCTTTTGTTGTTCCAAACGTTCCAAATTCGATGCAACTACAGAAGAGACGTCGTTGTCGGGTGTTGTTGATGCAACAGGTGTAGTAGTAGTAGTAGTGGTAGTAGACTCTGGGGTGGAAGATTCTTGTGGTTCGGGAGTAGACACTGGTGGGATGTCTTCGGTAGGCGGAATAGACTTTACCGACGACGATGGCGACTCGGTTCTTGCAGTCGGCTGTTGTTGTTGGGGTGGAGGAGGACTGGTAGTGCTGGAAGGAGTAGAGCTTGTAGTAGTGGTGGTGTGCATGTCAGGTTGTTGTTGTTGTTGTTGTTGATGATGATGATGATGATGTTGTTTCATGGAAGTACAAGCAGTACGGTTACAAGTCCATGCATAATGAATGATAAACTGTTGCAAGGCCATTTGCGTTTGATAGAGAACGAACAGGATTTCATCATCAGTCTTCTCGCTAGTGCCATTCTCCTTGCCACTCTTGTCATTGCTACTACAGTCGCTTTGCAGTACAGATATACTGCGTTGAAACAACGTTGTCAGTTCTGCTTTGGATGTTTGAGGGATAGTCTGTAGCAAACGTGACGACAGAAGCCCCGACATTGTCCTACAAGAACAGCAACGAGACCTTTGCTTGTGATGATGTTGTCGTAGCTTGGTTTTTGGGAATTTTGGGAATTTTGAACCGTTGGGCGTTTTTGACCCAGATGACTCAATCCAACGTACAACGTACAACGACGTACTAGCGTCGTGATACCTAGGGTACTACTACCAGTACCTACCAGTAGTAGTAGTAGTTACTCCATACACACCACAATACCTGATTCTGCGGGTTGTTGCACCATTGCACTGAACATCAACATTTGGAAGATAGGATCTTCTTTTATGGAGGAGGGCAACAGTCAGCATCCACTATCACTTCAAACGTGTAACTGTCACCACCACACGTCAAATAATCGAGTTTTTCTGGTGGAGTTGCTGTCATCAAAAGCTTACAAACAAACGATGCAAAGGGGTTGACAAGGAAGGAGTGTTCTCGTCCACATGCAATGTCTCCAAAGTCGACGAAATTTCCGAGCTCCGATGGGAGACTACTCAAGCTGTTGTCACCAAGACCCAGCGTTGTCAATGTGCTCAAGCTCCATATCTCATTTGGTCGATATGCTGCTCAAGCCAGGATTGTACTGAATGGACAGGTGCTTCAAAGTCCCGAGTTCACCTAAAATTTCTAGGTTGTTCTGCACCAACTGATCATTCCCACTGATGATGCCCAAATGGGTCAGGGCTGAGAGTCCTACAATCTCGGAAGGAATAGATCCTGCCATTCCGAATTCAACTGAAAATGGCAAACGAAGCACACAGTGCCAATGCGTTAGATTGCTCGTCATGTTTGGGTCAAAATGCCGGACAAGAACAAAGTGGACAGAGAATTTACAAATGCTCACACTGGTAACGGTACCATCATCCTGACAGGTAACACCAGACCAACCACATTCATCCGTGCTTGTTGGGCTGGTTGGAACCCAATGATGCAATCTCATGTTAGGGTCGCTCGTGATGGAATGGTAGAAAAACAGCCAATGCAAAGCGTTGATGCCACGCGGCGACGTTGGAACAAGTATCCAAGTCAAACGGATAGTCATGGACATACTCGAAACCAGCCTTCTGAGCGGTGTCAACCGTGTCTTTCAAGGTACCAGTGTCGGTAGAGACTGGGGAAAGAAAAGCTTTGATCTCAGCTTCTGTTGCTGTTCTGCACACTGACGGCATTGGGCTTGGACTCTCAGAGGGAGAGAGAGAAGGCTTGGAGATAGGACTTTCCCAGGGTGAATTGGAGGGCGAAAGTGAAGGCATGGAGCTAGGACTTTCCGGGGGAGAGAGTGAAGGAGTGAAAGAGCTTCCTCCACTCCAATATTTCCGTCCAATTGCAACTGCTTGTTGAGCTGACCACCAATTCTGGTTTTTTGAAGAGAATGGCTGTCATCATGATGATGCTTTGGATTGCTGCTGACTGCCCTATTGGAAAAATTTTTCCACGAAACTCTAGGAGAGAGAAGATCTCCAGGGATCCAATATCCACATGACCGACTACCGATAGAGAAGCAACCGAGAGAAAGTCCGTCTCCTCTGCAATCGTCGCTGGTCCTCCTCATCTTCCTTTGGAACCTCCTTTTTCTTTTGCTTGTGCACGTGTATGTACTGTTTTGTTCTCTGTTTTAATTTCGGACCAATGAAAAATGTGATGGGAGGATTCAGGTCACCTGTGCGAATGGTGGTAGTAGTAGAGTACGAGTACGAGTACGAGTACGAGTACGAGTACACAACATCCTATCCATACCAACTATCCATACCAAATCAATAGATGATGGACCCTTGGAACATTGGTGCATTGAGCAAGATGCTTTAACCAACATGATCAGTCGGTGGTGTCTTATGAGCTCTTTGGGCTTCCATACAATAATATACGAGTAGTTTCGTGTTGTTTCGTCCAACCTTCCCAAAATTCGTGCGTTTCCACGTGCAAAAGCAAGGCTAGGCATAATCATCACGCCGGGTGAGCCATATTTGTATGCTTGAACACCATGTCGGCTTGAAATATGGCGTCTAAATACCGAGATTTTGTAGCATGCGACTCCGCCAGNGCATGCGACTCCGCCAGTTGGGTCGTTGTGCGGTACCGAAGGGCACGTGTGTGAGCGACATGCTTCTGGATGCCGACGTCCACAGGCCACACGCCACAAAAATCAATCACATACTACAACAAAAGACTCCTCCTCCGCCTCCTCCAGAGCAACACACAAACCCAGCAAGAGGGATTTCATCCATCCTTCTTTTTCGTAGAGCCGCTAGGCATCCAACGATTTTGCCTAGAACGTGGTCCATACACACACACACACACACACATTACAGTTCAAGCAACGTCTGATAACAATGACAACCACCAAAACTACCAAAACTACCAATACTACTACCGGTAGAATCTCCTTGGTCAAAGCCGCCTGCTTGTGTGGTTTGGCATCCCTCTTCGGTTTCTGCTTGGGAGGATTGTTTTCGAGAAGTCCCAAAGCATCTACTTTTCTCCAACCTGCGAAACAAAATCGTTCCCTGATCATTCCCAATCGCCAGGATTCAGTTCCTGTGTTTTTGGACCATGGTACACCACCAACGCAACAACAACAACAACAACTTGCATATACGGAGTTCTTGGTGCATCCTTCCTTGTTGGTTCACCCAAATCCTCAACATGTTGCCATTTGGACAGGAGATTGGGATTCTGTCCAAGGAATCTTGGAGCAAGTGCAAAAGCATCCAACCGTCGCGGAAGTTTCTATTTTCATGGAAGCTTCCGATGCTTCGGTCGATCGTACCTGTACGGCACTCGACAGTCCCACTGCCGCCGTGGACGAGCATGCCCCTCATCCTTCCCCCAAAGCACGTGGCCCAAGAGTACAAGTGTATTCCATCATGGCAGTGAACCAGCAAGCGTTGCAAGACTCGTCACTCGCTCATACAGTGGATGTCCTGTTGTTGGAAGATGTGAGTTTGGAACCAACCATGGAACATGTTCAACTTTGGGAACAACTCCTTCGGTTGGATCGAGGAATCCTCCTTGCCGCTCTTCCTACCATGAACGCCATGCAGCGAGTAGCATGGATGGATCGTATTCTCGTCCAACGATCCATGTTTGAACAAGTGACGGACTATCTCGTACCCGCCACGGCGTTAGACCGGACCCACCATTTTGCAGTGGCCTTTGTCGATCGCTCGATCTACGCTCATTGGCATTTGAACGAAGCCGACTTTGCGTATCGATTGCGGCAACGGCATATCTCGGCCGTGGAGGATTTGGTGGTTTTTGACAGTGCTGCTATGGCTTCTCTTCGATTCCCCAGCCGCGTCAGTGAAAATGCCTTTTGCGACTACAGTCCTGACAAATGTGGTCCCAATCACCCCGTCGGTATCGATTTGTATGCCAGCAATATTCCTCGTTCTCAGCTAGAAGTGAAACGAAGTGGAGTTGGAGACTATGCTGGCCGGGGTGTGTTCTCGACGGTGGATATTCCTGCCAACAGTTATTTGGATTTGGAGAGCACGGCACATCCTGTACGTGTGCCCTGGAAATCCTCCAAGATTGTGTGGGAGTTGGTAGAAGAGAATGACTATTTTGAGGAACGTGGCATTGGATTGCACTACTACTTTGAAGGATATGGATTCTCGGACGAGCCATGGGTACGTCATCGTTTCGTATGTTTATTTGATAGTTTCTGAACCACCAACCTCACAATTGTCTGTGCATGTACGTATGTCATTGCTGCTACTACTACTGCTACAGGGACTCCAAGAAGAAGTGGTGGATTCTAGTTTGTTGGCTTTCATCAATCATGGATGCAATTCTACGTACAATATTGGGTCGTTGATGCGTCAAAATGAATTTGAAGTCGACGTGGACAACCCACCCGAAGAGGTGACCGCCATGTACTACACCAGCAAACAGGCGTCCTACAACCCTCGCAAGGAAAGGAACAAAATGATTGATCAATCAGCTTGCCTCACGTGCAAGCCGATTCAAGTTGGGGATGAGATTTTGGACAATTATTTGACGTTTGGGGGTATTACACATTTCAAGACGCAAACTTTGGAGTTGAGGGAGCAATGTCTCGGTGCGTCTGGCGAGATTGAGCGTTTCCAAGAGACCAAGACAGGAGCAGCAGCAGCAGCAGCAACCACGAGTTCGAGTGAGCAGCGTGGTGTCCTCCCTCCTGCCATGGAAGTTCAACAAGCTGCTAAAACTGCAGCTACTACGAGTACTATAGTCTAATAATATACTACTTTATCGGCCGATCTTTTCTTGAAGTGTCTGTAGTCCAAACAAGCCTTGTAATCGATACCCCCCAAAACCTCCCCAACAATGTGATGCCCCCTCTTGTTAACAACCGGTTCCAAGTCGTTCGAGTCGATCGAACTATTCTCGCTGGAACGAAGGCAGTCATGCAGTCATCCAATACGAGGCTTGTAATCGTCTGTGACTGCTCCTTGTACCGTTTGATTAAGAAGAGACAGTTGCAAAGCAGGATTGTTGCTTCACCCAACTGTTCCAGCAGCAATAATCAGGATCATCGATGAAGGACTTGTATTATTATGGGGACAAACAATAACATGATGGATGATGGGACTGGAACAACACCATACGCATCAATGGGAACCAGAGGACCTTCGTTCTCACCGAGTTATGAACTTCCAGTCCTTTAAAATATAAGTGCAATTTCTCATTAACACTTTCGAGCGTATAATAACATCCACCATGCAAGTCCCACCGGAACGAAGTCGGTCCTTTTGCCATCATCTTTTCTTCTTACCTTTCTCATCACAACAGTCTTCTCCAGTTGAATGTATCGAGAAACACTCACCAACGAATAGTTTCCATTCACAGAATCTGGTAGGGAACCACAGGATTTTTACTGTAAGTTGTTCTGCCGGAACTCCCAACGACTTCTTTTGTCGCCAAATTCATGCGTTCACATAAAAAAGGCAACATTGTGCTTGCGAGGTATATCGATTACTAGTGTAGTACCCCCCTCCTAACACGTTGTTCTCTAGGTTGCACAGCATCCTACTCGCTACACCATCACTATGATGTTCCGGCTTCAGAAGATTGCTCTCGTGGTTGCACTCCAACACCTCCTCCTTGGTTCATCANCATCACTATGATGTTCCGGCTTCAGAAGATTGCTCTCGTGGTTGCACTCCAACACCTCCTCCTTGGTTCATCATGTCTAACAACGACTGTGGCTCTGCAAGACTTTCAAACTACAGTGACCCAAGAGCGTCAACAGGTAACTCCATTTGTCATTGCTCACTCCCCTACCTTGCCACGCATGGGTTCCCCCAAGAGGGCCACCAATGTGCAATTGGTTGGTGTGGGGTCGAACAAGAGCGATGAACAGGTACCCAATCTTGATTTCGGCACAGACACAAAACAACAAGAACGAGACGCACTCGCTTATGACTTTGATACCAATGCTTCTTGGGATAGACGAGAACTTGCAAAGAGAACAAAGAAGAAGAGAAAGAATCGCCGCCGCAAGAAACCTAAGTTTCGATCGACCAAGTCCCCGACCAAAAAGACTACGAAACGTCCCACCCCGTCGCCATCAGGAAGTCCTACCACTTCTTTTGTTCCTTCCGAGACTCCTTCAGAGAGTCCAAGTATGATGCCTTCCCTTTCTCCTTCTGAGGCCCCTTCTGAGAGTCCCAGCTCTATGCCTTCCCTCTCTCCCTCCATGATTCCTTCGCAGAGTCCCAGCTCTAGGCCTTCTCTTTCCCCCTCCAAGTCTCCTTCTGAAAGTCCTAGCTCCATGCCTTCACTCTTTCCCTCGGAGAGTCCGAGCTCTGAGCCTTCGATCTCACCCTCGGAAAAACCAAGCTCTGAGCCTTCGATCTCACCCTCGGAAAGACCAAGCTCTGAGCCTTCGATCTCACCCTCGGAAAGACCAAGCTACATGCCTTCACTTTCTCCCTCTCACAGCTCCCAACCTTCATTCTCTCCTTCTCAGAGTCCTAGCTCCATGCCTTCATGCCCACTAGCAACAGAAGCTGAGATCAAAGCTATTGTCTCCACAGTCTCTACCGACACTGGTACCTTGATAGACACGCCTGACACCGCTCAGAAGGCTGGTTTCGAGTATGTCCGTGACTATCCGTTTGACTTGGATGCTTGTTCCAGCATCGCCGCGTGGCATCAACGCTTTGCATTGGCTGTTTTTTACCATTCCATTACGAGCGACCCTAACATGAGATTGTATGATTGGGTTCCAACAAGCCCAATCACGGATGAATGCAGTTGGTCTGGTGTTTACTGTGCGGATGATAGTACCGTTTCCGTTGTGGACTTTTGTAAGTTCTCTGTCCATCTTATTCTTGTCCAGCATTTTGACCCAAACATGACGAGCAATCTATCTCATTGTGTGCTTTGCTTTCCAATACCAGATGAATTCTACTTGGAAGGAGCAATTCCTTCCGAGATTGCAGGACTCTCATCCCTGACCTATTTGAGCTTCACCAGGAACGATCAGTTGGTGAAGAACAACCTAGAAATTGTAGGTGAACTCGAGACTTTGAAGAGTCTGTACATTCAGTACAATCCTGGCTTGACCACCATCCCAAATGAGATCTGGGGCTTGAGTTCATTGACAGATCTGGGTCTTGCTATGAATAGCTTGAGTAGTCTCCCATCGGAGCTCGGAAATTTCGTCGACTTGGAGACGTTGTATGTGGAAGGGAACAGTCCTTCCTTGTTACCCCCTTTGCCTTCTTTTGTTTGTGATTTGTTGGACACAGCAGACCCAGCAGGAAAACTAAGCTACTTGAGTTGTGGCAACGGTCCCTATTACAAAGATGCTGGCTGCTGTTCCACTCCCATCGCATAAGAAGAAGGAAAAATGCTTCCCATGTTCGAAACAGGAGTTCAGGTACCGTGTGCGTGGTGACTGACTCGCTGGTGGACCAAGGCGACAATATAGTGTAATTGACGACAGTGTCTTGATTTGTGCAATGATATTGCTCTTCCGTTCCTTTCGCTCATCCTTTCGGTGCGAGTAGTCTCGTCACATGATGTAGTAGCATTCCTGTTGTCGTTTGCGTTGTGTTGTTGTCTTGGTTGGTTGTCGTTGTTGTTGGCATTGGACGGCGGCGGCGGGCGCGTAGCAAGACGGACTGTCGCAGCGACGAACATGACGACAATCAGGCACGCCTCTCAATCATTTTGCCATGTTTGTTTGGCACACTTCCAATGGTCGTATCACTTGTGGTCGGTATCGTCATTGTTGTCACCCCCATTGTTTGCCCCAGAGTATCACTTGGTCGGTATCGATTTGTAAGCTAGGTTAGGTATGAGGAGCTGAACTGGAAGGTACAATTCCTTTCGAGACTGCAGGATTGTCGAATTTAGAAGTGATGGGTGTGGCTTCCAGTCCCAACTTGGAGAAGAATCTCGAGGCAATTGCTACCCCGAGTAAACTTAAAGCGCTGGCCTTGTCTGAGGCTGGCATCACCAGTCTACCAACACAGATCGCGAGCTTGGGATCTTTGAGCACCTTGACTTTGACCTTAAACAGTTTGACAAACATTCCGACGGAATTGGGTAACATGAAAGGTCTGCGAGAGTTGTACTTGATTGGTAACTTCTTGAGTAGTCTCCCATCCCAAATCGGGAACTTGGGCTCTCTAAACACCTTGAACCTGTCTTCAAACAGCGCAACCACCCTTCCGTCAGAGATATCATAGTTGTCCAACAACGCATTGACAAATTTCCCAATGCACCATCTCAGTGATCTTTCCAACTTGAGTACATTGTCAATCTACGGAAACGACCTTACCTGTCTTCCGACGGAAATCGCAGGAATCCCCAACTNAACTTGAGTACATTGTCAATCTACGGAAACGACCTTACCTGTCTTCCGACGGAAATCGCAGGAATCCCCAACTGAAAACCTTGTTAGTGCAGGATAATGACCCGTCGCTTGTTGTACCTCCAGAGATTTGCGCTCAATTGGCCACAGCATCCCCGCCTGGAAAAGTGAGTAGTTTGCAATGGCAACTCCCCCAACTATTTTTATGAGGCTTATTGTTGCACCAGTGCTTAAAACGTAATCATAATATATGCAAGTATTGTTGTTGTTGTATTCTCCCATGACTTTGGTGACGAGACACCTGGAGCTGACACCAAGGCATCAACTGCCACCAAGACAGCCAAGGGCGCGACATTGGCACCCTCTGTGAGTTCAAGCTCTTTGCCTTCAATCTCTCCTTCGGTGACTCCATGCTGCGATGCTTCCCAGGTCATCTGCTTGAGGTCTCTTGGCACAGACACCCGACATGTGTTAGCGTCCCAGAATTTGGCTTATGAGTATGTGCAAGAGTATCCCTTTGACTTGACTCTTGCTTCCAGTACCAACGCAGAGTAGCATGAACGCTTAATGTCTGTCTTCTAGCACTACGCCATGGGCGAACCATCTCAACTTCACAATTGGTAATTGGTGCTATCCCTGCAGCAACTGGGTTCGAGTCAATTGTATCGAAGGTGCCGTTTCTACATTCCATTTTGGTAAGTTGCATGTCGTTCTTGCGCTACTTCCCAATTGTGATAGTCTTCCTCACCCGTTGTTGTGTGCTCTCGTAATCGCCCAGTTCAGTTGCATTTAGAAGGATCCATTCCTTCCGAGCTAGTAATACTCTTGGCACTTGGATCGATTGGTTTCAACTACAAGCCTTTCCTGACAACCCCCAACAACCTTGAGGTGATAGGGTCTCTTCAAACGTTCTTGTAAAAGTTGTCCCTGTAATCGAATGCTGCTTCAACCAAGTCTACCAACGGAGCTCTGGAACTTGGACTAAATGAAGGTATTGGACATTACTAGTAGTAGGAATGTACTGGTGAGCCTGCTGACAGAGGTCGAGCATCTATCCATCCTGGAAACAAT
>WXVQ01000028.1:85895-153867 GCA_013372465.1 Nitzschia sp. Nitz4 | reverse complement strand
TCTTGGCACAAACAACCAACAATCTTCAAAGTTTCAAAACAACATGAAGTTTTCTATCCCTACTGTCATCTTTGCGGCTCTTCTTGCCTCTCCTGCCATGGCATCCTCTGAGAGTCGTCCCCGAAATGAACGCCGAGCCGCTGCCCCTGGACTTCGACGCAGGGCCACCAATGTGATTCCCCGAAACTCCAAAACCCGCTACAGCACCCGTACTGTTGCTGATTCTTCTGAAACAGCATCGTCTTCCGGTATCACCTACAAGGTAAAGGATGGCAAGACTTCCAGAGTCAAGAAGGATGAGACCATTGAGACCGGCAACGGCGACATTGAAACCCACATTGTTGGAGGCCAGCAATCGGCTGTTGGAGAGTTCCCGTACTATGGTAAGTGAAGAATAAGTGTCTTCCTGTTGATTGATGTACGCTGTTGGACTAACCCCACGTTCTATTGATAGTTGATATGCAAGGTTGTGGAGGAACATTGATTGCTCCCAATGTCGTGTTGAGTGCTGCCCATTGTGGAGGGTATCTTGGAGACACGATCTTCGTTTCGGGATACCAGTACGGAAGCACCAGCTACGGTGCCGTGGCTGAGAAGGTGGTCGCCCAAAAACGTCATCCAAACTTCAACTCCAACACCATGGCCAACGATTTCTACTTGTTCAAACTTGAGAACGAAGTCTACCCCGACACCAGTGTCACTCTGACTCTCAACGATCAAAGCAGTGTTCCGTCAACGGGCCAGGACCTCACGGTACTCGGTCTCGGCACGCTTTCTTCGGGTGGAACCACTCCTGATAAGCTTCACGATGTTGTGGTTCCTGCCGTCAGCAACTCCTACTGCTCATCTTGGTCCTCCTATGGGAGTGAATTTATTTCATCCGTAATGTTGTGTGCTGGTGATACCTCCAGTGGAGGCATTGATTCCTGTCAAGGTGACTCTGGAGGTCCTCTTGTCGTTCGTAACGGAAACAACCATGTGTTGGTGGGTGTCGTTTCTTGGGGATACGGGTGTGCCGAAGCCGACTATCCAGGAGTCTATGCTCGCGTCAGTAGCGGATTCGATTGGATCAAAAGCACCGTTTGTGACCAGTGGAACATCGATGCCACGTTCTGCGACAATGCCTCCAGTCCCACCAATGCCCCTCAACCATCTCCAACAGCTGCGCCTCAACCATCTCCAACATCGCCGCCTCAGTCAAACCCAACTCCTGCCCCACAACCTTCGCCTACCTCGCCTCCTCAAAGTGGCAACGATTGTACCGACATCCATGTCAGTCTCAAGACTGATCGTTGGCCTGAAGAAACCCAAATCTGGTTGGGCAACGACGGTGTCACCTTTTGGGACAAGTCGCAGTTCAGCAAGCGGACAGAGTATGACTTCGATGCTTGTTTGCCAAACTCTGGGTGCTTCACATTGGACGTCACGGATACCTATGGTACGTTTCCGCAAAGGCCAAAACACATGTCATGCATTTGTTGATTGTTTGCTTTCGTTTCCTTTACTTACACTTTCCACTTTCCTTCCATCAGGTGATGGGCTTGTGAACGATGGCTACATTGAGATTGAATGGGACGGTGATGTTGTCTACCACGACTCCGACTACGGATACGGTTTCACTTGGGACTTTGGCGCAGGATGCTCTTCCAACGGCGGTGGTGGTGGTGGAGGTGCCGGATCTACACTTGCACCTACTTCATCTCCCACTTTCAGCCCTACCAGTTTCCCAACTGAATACCCAGGGGACAGCGGTGATATGGTCACATTCACAATGACCTTCAGAACTGATGGCTACCCTGAGGACAACAGCTTCTTTTTGGAAAGTTCGAATGGAGAATACATTTGGAACGAGTCGAATTTCTCGCCTCGCACTCAGTATAACTACGAGGCCTCTTTGCCCCGTGATGGATGCAGCACCTTGGACTTTTCCGACTGGTATGGTGATGGTCTTCTCGGCACTGGATTTGTCACCTTGACGTGGGATGGATCGGTTATCATGGACCAGGAGTGGGACTTGGGCTATGGTTTCATTTGGGACTTGGGAAATGGGTGTTAGGAAGGGTGTGCTGTGACACCAGTGCAAAATGATCGCAAGAACATTGATTTATCCATACATGATTCCTAAATAGATGCTAGCAGAACTTCCCTTGCAACGTCATAGTTTTGTTGTCAAACCTCGAGAGAGCATTGTTTTGGCCGTACGAGTACTCTCAATCTTCACATCGTACTAGTAGTATGAAAATGTGGACACCTGACTTGGCGTCTTTTTGGAAGGTCTGCCGCGACATCAGGCCCACCTGGTTTCTGTCCAGGTCTACCCAGGGCCAAAGTTGGGAAGATAGTCTTCCATGCTGAGTGTTTGTGCTGCTCCTNGGTTTCTGTCCAGGTCTACCCAGGGCCAAAGTTGGGAAGATAGTCTTCCATGCTGAGTGTTTGTGCTGCTCCTGCCATTGTTGCGTGGCTGGGTGTATTAACAAAGACTTCGATAGCTGACAATACAAATATGACAATGTATCTGTGGACATACAACTGGCTGTGCGCTATTTAGTTGGCAACAGAGGGTTCTCCTGCTGATCATATTTTGGAAACATGGCGATGTGCTGGTTCAAGGAAAATGTAGGCCATCAGAGATCTTCTACAGAAAACGGCGTCCGCATTATCGAAGATTTTACTAACGTGATGTGTGTTTGGTTTACACCCATTGGTTGACCAAAAGTTTGGAAGGCTCAGGTGGGTGTTGTATGGAAAAGTCTATGAATGACACGAAGACATACAAAACAAGAGGGCTTGGAAGCATATGCTTGCCTCCTACCAAAAAGTCAGTCAGGGCGGCTAGGACTGGAAATCGTACAGGTCAGGATGATGGCCAACGAATGCATTTGCCGACCTGGCAGGGGGAGGTGGAGGAGGCGCATTCGGATCTAAAGGATAAGAATCCAAACGGATACTGTCTGGCTCTGCGTTATCCATTCCAAACTCGGAGAAGTTAGAAACCTGGCTGGACATGGTGACACCTGAAGGCATACCGAGTTCTGCTGCCACACCAGAACCACCTTGTACTAACGAAGGAACCAGCCGGGACTGATTGTTTTCTAGGTCCACAGACATGGCAAAAGAAGCAATGGTAGATTCTCCGACCGATGCAAGACTTCGGGTGGGAGCGAGGTCTGTCGATCGCATGGAAGGAATTGGTTGGGGACGTTCGGAGCTTCGACCCATCGACATTACGCTGGGGGATATGCTGGGAAAGGAGGAGGAGTCTCCCATCGAAATGAGGCTATTCATGGCGCTGAGGTCGCCTGGTTGTAGTGAATCAACTTTTCTCACACCAGAGCTCAATCCAGAGACACCTTGATCCATGGACATGACACTGGGCGAGATACTACTAGGAAAGGATCCACCCAAGGAAGTGAGACTCGCAATGGCTTCCAGATCGTCAGGTTGTAACGATGGGTGCTTTGCCGACAACATGGAGGAGTGATTGACAGAAATAGGCCTGATGCTGGGGGGATCATCGGCAGATGTAATGCTGAGTTGCTTCATCTCGGAATCAATATCTGCTGTAACAACCCGAGCCGGTGGATGTTTAGGCGGCGGAGTGACTTCGATGTCCATGTTGGGCTTGGCAACAGCACTACCACCTTCGGAAGAAAGAAAGGAGTCTCCAATGGCACTAATGTCACCTTCTGACAAAAAGGAAGGTCCAGCATCTAATTCAGATTGATCTCGAGAGGTCTCAGCCAAGTGGATTTCTCGCGGTTTCGCTATTTTTTCCGGAGGGGCGGTTGCTACATTGGATTGGGCCTCTTGATTGAGCTTCTTTTTCAGGGCCTCCTGACCCTCACGGAGCGCTTGTGAAGTCTTCAGGACAGCCTTTGCCTCTCCAATGTCAGTGTATGTTTGCATGTCAGAGTTTCTTTCAAGAAAGCGGCCATTTTGATTTCGAATGGCAGTGACAATGGACTTGCTAATGTACTGTTTGTTTCCTGCTGGACAAGTTACATACAACTTCCTATTTTCGTCTACTAAACGGCGATAGACGACATTTCCAGGGTGCTTCTTTGCAGCTCCAATTCTGCCACAGAGAACATCTGCAGAACGGAGCTCTGTGATGATTTCCGTGTTGCCTCGATCGGTGTTGCTTTGTGGCATGATGTGGAGTGGATGGGAAGTGTAGGTGGCAAACGGCTGCGAGTAAAACGTAGTGCTGCGAAGATAGGCATTTAGGTAGCAAGTCCCGCTTCCCGCTGTGCAACCACTTCCTACTTGCTTGTACTCGTATCTTCTTCCTTTGTGATGAGTGATGTTTGATGTTGCCCCCGCACGTGCTGACGTAACAACACTTCATGCGAGTCGTACATCAGGTTGTACAGACGGGCAGACGAAATGTTTCTTACCTCTGCCAACCAAGAAAATTTGTAAGGACAATCCATGACAAGGACCCGAACTTTTTCTGTGAAGGAACGAGAAGCGTTTTCCGAGCCATCCACCAGGCGGCGGTCGATTGGAAGCATTCAAAGTATGGCACCCAACGCAGCACCCATGGCTCCGACATCACCAGAAGGAATCTTGGCACAACATCAAGAGGCTACCCGCATAGTCGATGCGGGCATGCCGGTAGCCCCTCGTCTAGAATTCGGTCCTATTCCATTGGAAGATAAACTCCAACCAACTTGTTTACCATCCGAAGAAGAGGAAAAGAAGGAAGTGGAGGAGTTTGAGACCAAGTTGAAGGTGCCTGTTTGTTTCACAACTCGAGGGCATGTTGACGTTTCCAAGATGCAAGATTTGCTCCGCGAAGGCTACAACATCAAGCATCCTGCTACCAACGACACCAAATCCGACCAACCCTTGTCACCTACCGATTATTGGGATCCTCGAAATGCCGCCAAGCACAATGTCAGTGTTACCAGACCGTCACATGATGCCTGGGGCATTCAAAAGGTTGCTTTGATTTTCTCCGATGACTTTGCCACTCGAATTTTCGAGCTGCCCTGGTACAAAACCTTTCAGCCACTCTTGCAACCCGTCCTGGATACCGTCATTCCTCCTGGTGCCACTTTGATTCGTCTCTTGTTTGCCAGTCTCCCACCTGGTGTTACAATCCCCGTGCACCATGATACAGGAGAATGGGCCAAAAAGGCGCATCGGGTGCACGTTCCTATTCTTGTCCATGACCCCAACCGTATTTTGTTCCGTGTTGGACCGACTCCTTCGACTATGCAAAGGATTGATTGTACTCCTGGTCACATCTTTGAAATCAACAACTTGGCCAAACACGCCGTCAGCAATTGTGACTCGGATAGTCGGGTGCACATGATTTTGGATTACATTGATGAAGTTGGCCCCGAACGTATTGTCTTGGACGCTGGAGAGCAGCTGGTCCAGACCCGTCGTTCCATTGATCGTCTCAAGGACATGAAGGTCCGTCCTACTCCCTCCTATGTGATTCTTGGAGCCCAAAAGGCTGGAACTACTTCTCTTTACGACTACATCAATCAACATCCGTGGGTGGCACCAGCTCGTCGTCGAGAAACGCATTGCTTGGACTGGCGGTGGGACGAGTCACTCCAAACCACGGAAGCTCAATTGGAACACTGCCACAAATTCTTTTTCACCGAAGACTTGAAGAAACATCCTTCCTGTTTGACAGGTGACTCTACTCCAAGCTACTTGTTGGACAGTCGCCGCGTCATTCCCCGTCTCAAGAGTGTCATGAACTGGGATATCAAGTTGTTTGCCATCTTACGGGATCCTGTCAAGCGAGCCATTTCACATTATGCCATGGTAACCTCCAGCACCGGATCAGAGGCGCAATTGAAGACACGTGGCAACGAATGGCGACAAAAGTCGTTCCGAAAGGTGTTGGAGATGGAATTGGATATTCTGGAGAAATGTGGTCTGATCCCCTACTGGGAGCGAAAGGAAGGACGAGTGGACCAAGAAAAGTTTGATGCTTTCTTTGGAAGTCGTGAGGAAGAAGTTGCTTGGGATACATACTTGGCAACGCATATCCCGTTGAACACTGGGTCGTACGGTTTGCTCACTCGTGGAATGTATGCCGTACAATTGCGACCTTGGTACAAGGCGTACCCGAAGGAACAAATGTTGGTCCTTCGACTCGAATCGTTGCGAGAACAAGGGGTTGATGCGTTCATGCGACCTGTTTGGGAACACTTGGATCTCCCTAATCACCCCGTGGAAGACGAAACCGCCAAGAATACGCGGGGATACCAACCCATGGGAGCTGATATTCAAGAATATTTGCAACGCTTTTATGAACCACACAATCGGCGTCTAGCTGAAGTGATTGGAAGTGTCTCCACCAGTGAGTGGGGAAACCCCTGGCCCTACCGTTCCTCCTAGAGATGGTGCTCACTGTGATTGCTGAGGTCCGTGGAAGGTAGATTCCCACGATTAGAGACTGTATTCTATCCCTACTCGTGCCCACCACTACCGGTAGGTTCCGATCCCATACGTAGCACGACGTGACATGCACGAAACAATGATAGAACGAATGAAAAAAGGTAAAAAGGTATATATGTTCTAGGTTGGTAGTTTTACAGTGCGGTGTAATGATAATAATAGGAGTACGTCTGCTGTACAGCGGGTGTACGTACTGATTCCTTTTTGGGTTTGAATTTGTACAAATGTGATAGGATTCACTGCAACAAAAAGCCGAGTCCAACTCCCCAGAGTTCCGAGTGAGCCTCCGAAGAGGGTGCTGGACTAATGACACGGCAAGTGGGACAGAGAAAGTAAGCTGCATCGGCCACGTAGGACACGGAGACGGTGCAGCAGAAGCAGGAGGAAGTCTTGATGTAGCCGAGGTCGAGCGCTTCGGCAGTTTCTCTGGAACCCCGGAGAGGTTTATGTACGCCTGGGGCAATCTCCAGAGTCAACATCTCCGTTGGTTGTTGGTGGGAATGTGGAGGACAAGCTTTGGGCTTTTGGTCCATCTCGCAGGTACTGCCTCTGCTCATGTTGCTGCAAGAGGACTCTCCCCATTGACTGGAGGGAGGAGACTTGGGGGACCACGACTGGCGCGAGTCGCTACTTGCGCAGCTACTGGGAGGATCCTTGAGTTTGTGGCGTTGCTGGGAAGAAAGATAAGAAGGAGGTTGTTTCCTCCCACAACCACGAGACAATGCCGGGAATGAGTCGCAGTCCGACTTGGCGTTGACTTCTCCTTCGAACATTCGAAGAGCCCCAGGTTGCACACTCCTCTTGGGAGGAACGTGGCGAGAAGAGACGCTCTTAGAAGAGATGCTCTTGCGCATTCTGCTCCTGCCGGGAGTCGCAGCAGATTGAGCTTCTACGGACAGTGAATTGGGCTCGTGCCAATGGCGCTGAGACGGACGAATTCTATCACTTCGTTCGTCCAGCCGTGGCCTTTCTGGTAACAGGTTCGAGACGTCGTACGAAACGCCATCGATGCAGATCATTTCTGTATTTCTCTCCGATGCTACTCGAAGCATACTATTGTTTTGGCCAAGAGCTACTTGGTGGAATGAGGACTACGAGAAATCGTTGGTGTTGTTGTTGATGTACCGTATTGTGGTTCCTTCGAAAAGCGTGAACAACGCTTTCGCTCTTCTTGTTTTTGCGATAAGCGACTCTGTTAGGGCCACAACGAAACAACGCCTCCGTGTCCACGAAGGAACCGTCCAGCGTCGTTCTTGCCTGGTTGCTTAAATACTCTTGCCTTGACGTACCGTGCCAATGAAATACAGGTGCCCACCATCGAATTTATTTCTATGCCGAGTGGATTTCTTTAAACAGAGCTTTCTGTGCCCCCTCTTGACACCGTCTTGTCAAGACAGGCCTGCCTTACTTCTAGAGGGAAACGATCGATTTCGACCTTAATCACAGCGAATATGTAGCCCGAAGTTGTTACCCGCAATGCGACGAAGTATATGCCAACTTTCTAAGAGACACTCGGGAGCGGACTCCCCATACGACTCCCATGTCTTAAACCCTTTTTATCATTCGTGCGGCTCCTTCAAGCCAACCCATTCTTGTCCCGAGATGTCCAACACGAACCAATAGATACTCACGATGGGTCATAGGTTCCTACACGTGTTGGAGGTTAGACTACTCGTAGTAGGATAGTTTAGAGATAACGGAAGCAATCCTGCACCCATGGCATTGACAAAGTTGTGAGGCCTAAATCATTGGTGAGCATGGTATTTCAAAGCTTTCAAGACGATCGATCTTCTGCTTCTTCCACCTGCTTGAAATATTCAAACAGTACAACACTACCACAAACGGCCGCATTCAGACTTTCCAGGGCTGAGTTCATCGGAACGTGGATGGGTTTCAGTGCGAGCGGAGAACGGCGAGGATTGCTGCTGCTACTCGTACTCGTATTGTTACCGCTTGTTGTTAGAGATTCCCAAACAGCGTCGCTGATTCCATTGCCTTCGCTGCCGATCACAAGAGCAGAAGGCTTTTCTACCCAATTCACCTTGTAATAAGCTTCACTTTTTGTTGTTCTTTCGTCTTTCATTGTGGACACGTATACCTTCTCCACCTCACATTTCTCCGTCAAAAACTCAAGTCCACTTTCCCAACTGTCGACACTATGGATTCGGAGCTGGAACGAGGCTCCCATAGCCCCGCGAACTGCCTTGGGATTCCAAACGTCGCAACATTCGGGAAGGAGAATCACCCCCGCCACACCCACCGCCAGGGATGATCGAAGAAGCGTTCCCATATTTCCTGGGTCCGAAATACCATCCAATACCAAATAGAGAGGCTGGGATTTCTGTTGCTCTAGTACTGTAGGTGTTTCCCAGCTGGGTGTATCCACAACTGCCACAATCCCTTGAGGCGTCACTGTATCACTACAGGATCGAATCACTTCGGGAGTCACCAACTGTACTTGAAACGGATGATCAGGATTGTAGGAGTCCAATATTGTTCCACCATACCAATCATCAAAATCCTCTTGAGTCACCAAGATTTGACGCACCAACGGATTGGTGCTCGGGTTTTGGAGCAAATCAAAGACCATTCTAGGACCTTCGGCTATCGTTTGACCACATTCGGATCGGAATTTCTTCTTTTTCAGTAGATTTTGGATTCGTTTGGCAGTAGAGGACTTCGTGGATGAGATTACTGATTCAATGTGAGGTCCATTTTGTTCCTCGCGGGACGAGAGGTGTCGTCGGAACACACTTCTGGTGGCGCTTGCAGAAAGTGGAGGTGGAATTGCAAATGCCTTGCAAGCAGACAACCTAGTGCCTCGGATGATGCTGTTCATTGTCAAAAACATAACCACCACTGTAGACAATCGTAACAGCTGATATTGGATACAAGCGCACGACCTGAGACCAGCAACCCTTGTCTCGAGCATCAGCTCATGTTGTTTTGATGGTGGTGGTAGTGGTGGTTCTTCAGCCAGTGGTCAGAGTCCTGGAGCTTGGACACAAGCTTGAAGTTCTTTCAAGCCCATTTTGATTCAATGTAGTCGATCCAATGGCAATGGCATCACGAGCAATGTCTAAACATTATCACTATTCTCAAAATACTTCCCCCCCCATTCCGACTAGTACATGATTTTCCCTTCTAAAGCACTGTCGTATGCTTTAACTTCTGTACCAGAACTACTCAAAGGCTCGCTTAGGAAATGTACCTCGTGTTGGGAAGCGTGGCGTCCTAGGATTGTGCCCCTCGCTTTTGATTTGTTCCACTTGATCTTGAATGAGGTGAACAATCTCTGTAATGGAGAGGGGTTTGTTCGGATCATCCGTCTTGGGAAGACTGTTTTGAATCTGTTGAACGACGTCCTCACTCCAACCACTGACACCGACCATTTGCTCGACTCGGACATACAAATCGTACATTTGCAGGACTACAACGATACCATCATTGAGACTACAAACAACCTGGTTGTTGTTTTGTACCTTGGTCAACACCGTTTGACGGAGCACTGCAATGTCGTTGACACGGTCTTGGGTAAATCGGAGACGTCCGAGTGCTTCTCGAACGATAAATGTCAAATCATCTGGAGGAGATAGAGCTGACTTGGCATATTGAACCAAGTCATCCAAAGGTTGAACCACCAAGGAGAACCTGTCATCGTGAGAGATACTCTTGGACAGATTGGGATGTACAAGAAGAGGCCCATCATTTCGGTTGGGAAGCAACCATTGAGCTTGTTGGAGCTTCATGACATTCTTTGGAGATGTATGAAGGGTCACCAAAAGGTTATGCTTCTCATACATAAGCATGTGGATTTGCAAAAGACGACTCTGTGAACCTTCTTGAACGTTGACGATCTTGACTCCTCCCAATACTTCAGTAATTTGTGTCATTTGTCGATAGAAGGAGGCCATTTCTTGAAGCTCATCGGCCTTGGCTTGCATGTTCTCCAATTGCTCATACTCTTGTCCTTCACAGGGAGTATCCAACTCTTCTGTGATGTTGTTTTCGCGCTGTAGAGTTAGAATCTGCTCCTGGTGGAGCTTGGATTGAAGCTCTACTTGTTCGGTCTCACGTTCGAGTTGAGCCAGCTCTTCCTGGAGTCTACGCCGAGACTGTTGAAGTGCCTCTATTCTTTCCTGTTCCAAGGCTAGTGCCTGATCGTCAACATCTTCGACATTGTCTACGTCCATATCAGTACCTTCGGTTTCTTGGATCGGTTGGTCTTGGGCTTGCAAGTCTTGGAACATTTGCTGGAGTTCTTGGCGACGAGAGGAGACGGAGTCAAAGTTATCACGCAATTGCGATTGATGAGTGAGGATTTGTTCCAGCTGAGTTTGCAGGGTTGCCAAGGATTGGGTGTGCAACTCCTGGATTTCTTGTTGATTGTCCGGATACTCGGGGAATTCAAAGCAACGCTGCGTGTCGTCGGTGGAGTTGTACGCTTGGGGGTCAAAGGTAAGGAGGTGATCCACAACGAGGGATTCAAACCTGTGTTGCAAATACAAGTCACGAGCCTTTTCGTATCTTTGAAGGAGCGCTGCTCCCTGTTCCACTCCTCTAGGAGAGGAGGAGGATTCTTCCGTTTCGGAGGACTGCGTAGTCAACCAAGCATTTTCTTTTCGTTGGTTGGATTCTTCTTCGGCCAACTTGGTTAGCTCCAAGCGGATGTCTTCTAGAGGCGAGGTTTCGTCCTCATCTAGTGCAATGGTAGTCATGTTGCTGTTGTAGGAAGAGCGAGTGCTACGAGTATGGTGGTGGTGGTGGTTGCAATGCCGTTGCCATTCTTTCCTCCCACAACCATTTCAAATCGAGCTGACGTGTCTGATGCGACATCCCAGTCTCTGTCACAAAAATCTCGTTCCAGGACTGCACAGACAACCAAACACGGATTGTTGTGGGACGTACAAACCCGTAGGGAACCTACGGTAAGGAGCACAGAAACCACACGAGGTTTTGAGCAGCACAGACGCCAAGTGGCAAGAAAACCACTCATCTTCCTATTGTCGGTTCCCAGGAAAGAACAAAAAAGCAAACCTCCATTGCAACTCCAGTCCAAACTCATTCTTTTCCACTGATTTGGGAAATCTTTGACTCTGGAGCAATCACCAAACAGTTTGTTTGGTTCCCTTTAGATCCGTTCTTATTTGTTCTACTTCCGCGTTTCCTTTCCACCGTCACCTTTTCTAGATCCAACTTTCTTACTAGTCACCATGGTCAAATCCAGCACAGGTTCCACCAACGATGAACCATCGAACAATGTTGACACTACCAGCAATGATCAAGAAGAATCTTCCGAAATGTCTCGAGAAGCAGTTTCCAACATGGCTCAACAAGTCGCAGCAGCTGCCGTTGCCGCTGTGGCGGCAGCATCACGATCTGCCATGGTTTCCACTTTGGACGACACCACAGATGCTACCCAAGAAACTTCGGCAGCGCCTCAATCCCTCGCTTATGCTTCTCAACATGACGAAACTGCTCTTATTGTCCAAGCTACTGAGAATGCCTTGACACAGGCAGTCCTCCAAGAAGCCATGGCAACCATGGACCAAGCCAGTTCTGCTGCAGCTGTAGTCGCCACTTCTGCTCCAGCAAGTGCCAGTGTCACTCCTGCTGTCGCAACTACATCACCTACCGTGGACGTACACCCGTCCTCCAAGCAAGATGATGACTTGTCTTTGTCAGCCATTTCAGAATCTGCCAAGCGAAAGCGACCTGCTACAGAGGATGCTTCCTCGGAACCTACGGCCAAGAGGTCGACGCCCACTCGGGTTTCCTGGACAGAGCGCCTCCTACAACTGCAGGAGTACAAGCAAGAGCACGGTCATCTATTGATCCCTATTCGTTACAAGAAAAATCCTAGTTTGGGGAAGTTTGTTCACAACACCAGAGAACAGTACAAGTTATATCACAAGCAGACACCCGTTGGCTACAAGAAGAAGTGTTCCTTGACGGCAGAGAGAATTGCACAACTGGAAGAAATCGGTTTTCGGTGGACTACGGAGAGGACACGCCAACAGAATGAAGAATGGATGGCCCGGTATCGACAGTTGCAAGACTTCAAGAAGGAGCATGGACATTGTTTGGTACCTCACGGCTATCGCAAGGATCCCAGTTTCGCTGAATGGATTCACAGACAGCGTACCTCGTATAACTTCATGCTTAAGGATACCTTAGGGTCATCCTCCAACAAGTCACCGGCTTCTGCTGCTTCCAAATCCAATGGTCTTCTGGAGTACCGTTTTGAGCAACTCAAACAATTGGGATTCAACTTTACTGTGCATTCCGACAAGTGGATGGATCACTTGGAAAACCTCAAAGAGTACAAGAAACGACATGGGGATTGTCAAGTGCCGACGCATTATACCGAGAACCCTAGATTAGGAAGGTGGGTACATACGCAGCGGCACCAGCGTCGTCTCATGAACAAGGGAAAGAAAGCGTAAGTACAACCAAAGTGTTGGTTGGGATGTTGTCGATGACAGTGCCACCGTCGCAATGGCTCAACACATGTCATGCGATTTTTGTCTACCGTGTGCAGTTCCATCACCCAAGAGCGTATCAATCTGTTAGATGAGCTGGGCTTTTCCTGGGAAGTTCGTCCTTCACTGGAAAGACCTCGAGCAACATGGCAACAACGTTTGGACGAATTACAAGCATTCCAAAAGAAACATGGTCACTTCGAGGTGCAGGGTCACCTCATGCCTCAGCTCCAGGGGTGGTGCCATGAACAACGTCAGCGCCTTCGACTGTTGGATAGAAACAATGGAAAGGATGTCACCCGGCGCATGGGTCCAGATAGAGTACAAGCACTCAAAGCCATTGGCTTTACCAAGGACACAAAGCTTTTGGAGCTCGGCAAGGGATCCTCTAGCAAAGACGATGACATGGACGGTGAAATCCCAAGGTTAACATCCGCTGACGACACGGATTCCACAGTCGTTGAGGATGGAACGACACCAGATCCTCACGATAGAGGAGCGGAATCCTCGGTGACCCCTGTTTCATCCGTTTAGGGGAGGCTGGTGCTTCTTGAGTTAACCATACGAGTAGTCTACATCGCCACCTGTGTTCACCAAAAGCAACGAAGAAGGGCCTTGGGCACATTGCTGGGGGACGTCTAACATACAATATACTTCGCGGTGATTGGCGGTTGACAGTTTAATCGGAGGCCTGCCAAGGTCCCGATATAGACATTATTTTGCACTTTCTCAGTTGACACTTTGATAATAGCACACGATAAAGTGCTACAACTATTATTCTCTTTAGAGCTTGTAGATGACAGTTTAACGCTACTGCAATTGATAGAAATTAAGTCAAACCACCTGCTTGTTGTTGTGGTGCACTCGCCACACGCCACACGCCACACAGTAACCGAACACAAGACATCTTAATTGCAACCACTTGTCTAACGTAAACGCCTCCCACATGGGATTGCACGAAACAGCAGCTACTGAGCCAAGCTAGCTGAAGAGGCGAAAGAGTATTCTGTAGTTGGAGCAACTTTCTCGTATAGTAGTAGTCGTAGTCGTAGTTGTAGTAGGCCGATGATGAGTTGCAAAAGCTGAATTTTAGGTTACAAAACTTTTATTGACATGGCTGGCTGCATTGGGCGATTGTCGCCTATGCGGCAGCGGCTGGTCTTGACTGGGAAGGCGGAATCATCAAAGGGATAACTGAGGAGAGAAAACCCTCAGCTTCTGGCACCTCATCCAATGTACGGTAGTCCAAAAGGAACATGACCACAGCCAACAGGCGTTGAAAGTAGTCTTGTGCCTCGTTTGTTTCACCTAGTTGGATGCAAGCGCGTCCCAAGTTGTTAAGAGCAGCAATAAGCAAAAGAACATCAGGCTCGGACCCAGGGGCCGTCGCCAACAAATCGTAGGAACATCGATACAAGCGGATTGCCCGGCGCAAGTAGTCGTTGTGTGCAGCGACATCGTGTTTGGTGCCTTGGGCAATCATGTGGTTGGCAAGTGCCAAATTAAAAATGATGACAGAAGAAACCACAACTTGTGGCAGGGTGGTTCCGTCCGACAGTTGAGGGGTTTCAATTCTCATCGGCCGCTTGAAGAGAAAGGCCTCAGTGCTGGGAGAAGGTGTGGAGAAGAGCTTCTTCTTTGTCTCCACCATGGGGGAAATGGTGTGCTTGGCACTGATTTCGGGGTTGGGTCGCCGTCTCTTGGCCTTTCTTTCCACGACGACGTCATCCACGGTTTCCTTGGAAACCTTGAGTGCATGAATCAACAGTTGGATGGCCTTTGCGTTTTCCCCGTCTTGGAGCAGTTGAGCTCCCATGTTGTTGAATGAAGTTGCGTTCATAGGCGCCATGTTTGGTGTTTGTACTTGGAAGCAGGCACGGAGCGATGGAAAATTGTTGGAGTCACAAACTATGATGAGAAACCCTCCATCCAAATGATACAAACTCCCTTGCTTGAAGACCTATTGAAGCCCCTTCCCATTTGCGAACGTGTTCTTGAGGGGGCGAATCCACCTTAGAAGAATCCGGTACTTCACTCCATGGAGGAGAGCGGCCAACCAACCAATTTGTGCTACCAACCATTTCTACGCCCGTACGCTGTAGACATCTTGGCGGAGTGCCGCGAATTCACGTCACAAATAACCTCACTCCAAAAGGCTTCAACACAATTACTTAGTGAAATTGGTAGCTCCATGCTACTAGAGAGAGATCACAATAAGCCGCATCCATGTAGCCATTGAAGTAAAGAACTCCGACCTACTTAATGTATGTCAATGGATGGCAGTAAACGTTGACCACAAAACTTGGTAGTGTGCTTCCATCATTACTTAGTGTTTGAGTACCCTTGCGACGAAAAGGCTATTTCCGACTCTGCTGCTTCACTGCAATTTCCAGGAAAATTTATACCCTTGGTTGAGTTGGTGACAGCGGGGTTCCACAAGACAAACCTACTAACAGGCCGATTCCCCCTTCTATCAACAAGAAGTCTACGTGGGATCCCGTATTGTGAGTCCGTTGTTGGTGGAGGAGGATCCATCTAATATAATGTTGAAATCACAATGGGAAGCTTTCTGTCGGCCTTCGACCATAAAGTTCGGTCAGGACAGAACGGATGGCCTAAATATACTTGTTTGATGCAACATTACTATCCTTTTTTTTTTAGGATGGACCATAATGACAAATGGGTTGTTTATAGTAGTCGCTTATCGTCAGTATATGTGAAACGTCCTCGCCGCGTACACGGTTGAGTATGGAACTGGTTCGTCAGGTTGCTTAGCGCTATGCCGCCCTTTGGCTCGGCCTTTCCACCCTATTTTGGGAGAAATCGATTCGACAAAGCACATTCACCGGTGTACAGCCAAGACATTTTGTGAAGGAAAAGACCGTTGCAGTCCCAACGTCCCGGATTCACGATCGAGTCGATGACAAGAAGACGGTGCGGTATACGTGTAATACAATGGGAACACATGTTGTTTTGTGCATACGACTGAGCGTTCGACATGCACATGTGCTCGTCTGAATCTCTGAAACACGCTCTCACGACAAGCGAGTGAAGAAGACAACATCTAGTAGTAGGACGGATGGGGTTCCTTTTCTTGACTTGAAACCCACTGAATCAATCTACCGGTAGAACCCAACATCCTTTCCAGAAGCACTTTCCCTCCAAGAGGAAAACCAGAAGTCTGCGAAAACTACTATTGAAAACATATTGTCTACGCAACCCTTGTTGTTGGTGGTAGTCAATACTCTTTAGCTGGTGGCAGTACGAGTACTGTACCGGTACAACAAATACCGGTAGAGAAGAGTACTACCGGTACCAGGTAGTAGGTCACAGGGAATACAACTGCTGGTACCACTGATTCTAAAGTAGATTATTCTGTTCGGAGGGAATAGTCAAGAAGGGATAAGATTGGACCACGTCGAGTTCGGAGAATAATACTCCTCCATGGTTGCTTTTCTACTTGGAAACACCGATTTTCTTCCATGTTTATTCCACGAAAGAAGAAAAACCCCAGAGAAACCGAGTCATTCGAATGCATTCCAACACGACGGACTCGCGGAAACGACTCAAATGATCCTCAAGCAACTTGGTTCGCTGGGTTTTCGGGTGCCTTTTTCCACAAGTTGAACACTTTTTCTTTGTATTGCGAAAGCTTGAGCCCAGGATAATCTTCCTTAACTTGGGGAAGCATTATGTCTTCAAATGCCTTGTAAAGGGCCTTTGCACTGGTAATTGGTTGTCCACTCGACGAAACATTGAGGGATTGGAGAGCACCGTCAATACCACTGGCTAGGTTGTCCTCCATGGCAGCCCTGTTGGCGGCGCGGCCTAGCATTTCATCTTCGGTTCCGCCAATCATGCTGTTGGTATTGGCAAGAAGAGGATCCAGTGGCTTTTCGGCCTCCTTCTTTTTGGCTTGAGCTTCTTTAAGCTTCTGTTCCCGATCGCGTTGTTCCTGCTTCTTGGCCTTCATCTTCTTGTCGGCAGCTCCAACTAGGGCTCCCTCCAAGAGAGACAAGTCATTTTGCTTCTTATTCTTTCCCTTCTTGGACAAAGTTGAGGCCTTTTTCCCCTTTCCAGCAGATCCTAGATTCGATTCTTCTTCAGCCAAAAGAGCAGCCTTCTCCGCTCGCTTCCTGGCAGCTTCATCGGCCTTGAGAGCAGCGGCATCGGAGCGTGCTTGGCCTCTGTTGTTGGCTCCCTTGCTCCATTCCTTAGCAAGGGCAGCTTCTTCCGCGGCTGCCTGTTTGGCATCTTTTTGCGCTTGTGCTGCAGCCTTCTTTTCATTGGCTGCGGCTACCTTCTGGTTGGTTCCTCCTTTCTTGGGTGCCATCTTGTTGGAGTTGGAAAGATGTGATGTGATACTGCTCGTTTGCGCGTTTTGTGGCTCTCAGGACGCCATTGCTGCCACTCGTCCCCCTCGTCGCTCACTCCTGAGTTGGTCGGAGTCACCCAGTCGTGGACAACTGAGTCGGCTAAGTCGTGGACAGCCACCACCATGCTTGTCACGTAACAGAAAGTGAAAATAAAACAATACTCTCAGGAACACTCTATTAGATAGGACTCTAAAATGGTTGACCAACATTCTGTCGACAACACAAACGTCGGCCTCGCCCGAGTCTCAGGGAACAGTACAAAGCTTGCCCATTCCCTTAAAGCATCAATCAGCGCCAGACAAAAGTATCAGAGAACTGGCAATGTAACCAAGCGTAGCAAAGGTGATGGTTGCAAGCATGAAGATCAAATGACTGGCTCACCTAGTCTTTTTCACGTATCCGTCAATCTTGGTCTTTCCCAAATAAGCACCCGCGAAACAAGCCCAATCGTGGCATCAAACCAGCAGTTACAAACAACATAGCGATACTGCTCGACATCATGATAGTCATCAAAGCATTAGTGGCACTAGATACACTTGGGGGGACACCCATCACTGACATCAATGGTCTGAGGATCATCCCCCCTCCAATTCCAACAAATCCGGCTACAATTCCTGTAATAAGGCAGATGATGCATCAATTGGTACCCAAAGTGCACGATGCTGCAAAGTGTCCAAACGAATTGGATGGCAATGAGGAAATTCGGATTTGAGGATCCGACCAGGTGTTGTCAGCACATCTGATTCGCAGTTGATTCTGTCCCCGTTAGCCTTGAAGGGCAGCCCTGTCCTTGTTCCATCCCATCTTGTTTCTGGCCCGCGTGTTCTCTGTGGCATACAACATGCTTGTTCGTTCAGTGGCGGAGAAGTTAAAATATTGTGGGTTTGGGGATTCTCTCAGGAGGCGTCCTGGCACGTCTACACGTAGCCCCGTTCGCTCATGAGTATGGAGAAGATCAATTCACAAGCCATCAAGGGTGTGAGATACTGCTGGGATTGCTCCAAGCGCAAAATTCTGTCAATGCATGATCTAATATTTACGAAAAGAGGTAGCTTTGCTATTGGTGGCAGAAGTAGATGGTGCAGTCCAGTTTACTCCGGCAACTCAAAGTGGTTGCCCGAAGGCTCCGAGCATACGATCCACCACGCAAATGTCAGAATCGCCATCATCAGGAGAAATAGTACAAAACTTGTTCAAGCCTGCAAAGCACCAGTCAGCTGCTGACAATCTCATCAAGGCAATGGCAACACATCCAACTGTGGCCAAGGCGATAATAGTTGCAAGCATGAAGATCAAGATACTGGCCCGGCCGGTCTTTTTCACGTATCCGTCAATCTTGGTCTTTCCCAGATAAGCACCCGAAAAACAGACACAGAAGAACGTCAAAGCGTACGTCCAGGGCACCAAACCAGCAGTTACAAACAACACAGCGACACTACTCGACGTCATGATAATCATCGAAGCGTTGGTGGCACTAGATACACTTGGGTGGACACCCATCACCAACATCAACGGTCCGAGGACCATCCCCCCTCCAATTCCAACAAGGCCCGCGACAATCCCTGCAATGAAAGAGATGATAGCATAATGCCGCACCTTGGGAAAGTCCCAGAACACATCGTGCGGATGCCATGGATACCCGCAGGCCTGCTTGTCCGCAGTTTGATGCATCAATTGGTACCCAAAGTACATGGCAATGCCAAGTGTCCAAACGAATTGGATGGCAATGAGTACTCCATACCATGGGGAAGTGCAATCAATGCCAAGAACTGAATCAACTCCCTTTCCTCCCTTGAAAAATGTCAAGAGGATCAAACCAAACCATAGAACCAGAAGGCCGAGGAGTTTGTCCGTAGGGTATTGGCGACTATCACGCTCCAGCCAATATATTCTTCGGGCGAGTTTTTCACTGTCCCCGGTCGTTTCAATCTGTGATTCTACAGGGGCAGGTTCTTCTTTTGCTTCTCCTTCTTCTGCATCGACCTTGGGGGAGTGGGGAGATGTTTTGTCCAGGTCGGTGGCGCCACTACTCTCCCCTCCGGCAGACCCCTGCATCGCGTCCTTTGCATCTTCATTGGCTTTGCTTTCCTTCTTCCATGAGTCCCAGAACTTGCCGTAGGTCTTTTTCGCCGTGGCGGCCAAAATAACAGCGGCAAGAGTCAAGTACAACCAGTTGGGGAGGATGGTCTGAATCAAGACTCCCAACACTGCTCCGGCCATTTGGATCGGAGCCACAAACAGCGACATGTCATAATCAATCACTGGCCGTGAATAATACTTCACCGTATCAGTATCAGTGCCTTTTTCCTTGTTTGGGATCGACACAGCGCCCGCGCCTTCCGATCCGGTGGTCAGTTTGGTGACGAAAGGGTGTTGGTTCCCCATGTTCAAAATGAGACCACCAACAGCAGCCCCAAAGATGCTCGCTTGACTCAAGCCACTGGAAGGTTTGGGGGCAAAGTTCAACAGCACAATACCTAGCGGCACGTAGATCCCTCCACCGCCAACACCACATGCTGTGGCGATTCCAGCGGCAACAAACCACACAACAATACCGAGAATATCTCGCCACAGGTAGCTAGGGTCGGGATTATCCTTTGAATTCAGTAGTTTTCTGTTGAAACATACATCATTAATGTTGTCGGTATTCAAGTAGCCGTCACATTCCAGACAATCAGACACATAAATTGTTTCGTTACAAAGGTCTGTGAATGCTGGACATTCGAAGCTGGCAGATGAGGAACAATCCTTGGCTACGCTCCCCACAGAGAAAAGTAGAAGGCAGAGTAGAAGAAGTTGGTTGAAAAAAGAGCGCATGTTGCGTTGATTGTGAACTCAGGCAAAACTCAGGCAACCAGCCAACAAATACCCAGTTGGAAGAATAATATGGAAATAGAATTTCACGTGGTTGTGTGAGTCGTTGTGATTCGCCTCCGGCCTTTGACAACTTAAGAAAGGCCTTTTCCATGATGAAACACCGAAATTCATGTGACCAAACGGACAGAAGGAACGACACGTCGAAGGTACAAAATGGAAAAGGTGATCAATGGCAAATGTTGTTGTGCAACACAATTGGTTCGATCGAGTTCAACATGAATCGATTGGCTACGTGTTTGAGTACTACTAGTAATACAAGTTCCAACTGGGTTCACGCCAGGACTTTCAACGTTGTAGGAACGAAAAGACAAGTTAGAATCCTATTAGGCCTTTTCTTTCACGACGTCTAGACGAACCCCCATGTTGTACGTAGTGTGACACACCTTTCGAGGAGATTCTCCTTTGTGGCCTTTCTCAAGGTGGAAATGGAGATGAATGGCTGACGAATCTCTTGCCGCTTTCGTACGTGATGGTTTTCCAACTTTGCTGTGGAGAATGATGCTTTGCTCAAGCCCCTCCCTAAGAACTGCTCCTTAGGTTTTGAGTATGGTAGTCAAATAGCACTCTTAACAACATTTACAAACGTAATTATTCCTTTCTCAATAGTAGAGGTGCCGAAGGAATGGTAGTCAGCTAGTGCCCCATACGAGATGAGGAAAACTCCAAACAAGCCGGTCACACTCTTTGTCGTCAAGGAAGCATATAGCTGAACAGTAGACCAAGTTGGTGATGCTCGGCGCTCCCACGATTCTCCGTGAACTCTCCAAAGTGATTCCACCACTTGGGGATGTCACTGTCAAGTGGCTGAGCGAGAACATTGTCTGGATTACTGCGTCAATCATCGAAACACCTAGAACGAGACCACTCAGCGCCGAAGAGTCATCCTCTCTAGGCAAGAACTTCGGCAACATTGCCGCCCTCATCTACTCTAACAAAATAGGCATGTGTCAAGGGTTCTCCGGATTGTACTTCCACCAAACGGCGTTCCATGGGTAGCCATGCTCCAATGCGGTAAACGAGCGCTTTGGTGGACTCGCTCACCGGTGCCGATGATCCCTCTTCCTCAAAACTTGCATCTTGCACTCCTAGGGCTTGCACTGCCTGCACAATCGCATCTCCACCTTGTACCATGGTGAATCCGAGAATACGCAAGACTGCGTCATGCACGACTGGTGATGAACCTGCATCCTTTTGAGCCGATGTCAAGAGTTCACCGTGGTGTAGCACTCGTAGACCGACGATATCCATATTCGCAACCGCTTCTGTGGCAAGGACAAGCCGAGTATCTCGTGTCATAAACAATCGAAGCAAAGCTTGGGCAGTTGTTCCATTCCACATGAACAAAGAAACAGGAGTCAAAGGCCAGTTTTCAGGAAGTGGAAGCAAGAACATCGATGCAATGGTGGGCCCCAATCCCAAAACTACTGCCACTTGCCACGCGGGAGACGCAATTGGAGCTGTACAATAGAAACCGTACACATAGGCAGGTAGCGAGGTAATAAAGACAACACCGACCTTGATAGACATGAAGCATGCAATTCCAACATGCATGAGAATCATGGCATAGCATGCCATGGGTCGAAGCGATGGGTCCAACCAAAGGGTAGCGGGTGCCAAGATGCATTCCACAAATAGAGTCAAAACAGAAATGGTAGTGCATAGAGTGGGGGAGTTGGCAGCAATCCTATTGAGGGTCAACGACAAGGGTTGATTGAGACGATGGCGTGCCGTTCCATATCCTGACAAATAGGTTGACATGGTATTGGGGAGAACCCAACGAGGAATACCGTAGGGGGTCCATCCGCCTGCTGAGAGCTTGACATAGCCAGTAGACAAAATGAAATGAATGGTAATGCCCCAAACAGAGGCATGGCGATAGGTGTCATCGTTGAGGCACATAGCCCACATTGCATATAGAATGGGATACTCGCCATGGCGATTGGTCTCGGAAGATTCTGCCAAATGATAAAGAGTGTACAAAACGGCAGCCAGAACTCGCACTTCTTGTACTCCAGGAAAGGATAATGCCAGCGCCAAGCCGACAGTCAACCCATTAAAAGCAGCTGGTCGACACTTTTGCAAAAGCAACAGGAATTGGGTCGACATCCAGGAGGGAACAGTTACCACTGCACCTTCCGCCACTTTGTACAAAGGCTTTTGTGCAGAACAGGATATGAGAATCCACCAAATGGAAACATAGAGAGAAGCTTGAAAGTAAAAGGCCGTCGGCATTGTTCTGGTATGTACAAATCAGCAACCGCGTTGAAATACAGAGGTTGTATCAAACAACTCTAGGTGTACCGCGAGAACCCTTGACAGCAACACCAACAATGGCTGCTAGCCGCTATCCTCCCTGCCAGTTTCTGGAAGATCGAGAAAGCCAGCACCTGGACGAGATGGAGTGACTTTTTAAAAGGGGATGTTGCTGACGATTGTTGTTGCTGATCACTACTATCCCCCATTTTCATTGTGGGGAACGTCTGAAGAGACGCAAGTATGATGTCTCACGGACTTAATTAATTGGTGATGTCCAGGCCTGCCAACTTGGTGGGAGTGTTGTTGTGCACCGAAACAAGCAAACCCCATGCAGTTTTGCCCTCCTCCTGATTGAATCTTCCATTGACATCATTGCTGCCGCGTCGGTACGAGGAGCAACGGGACCGACTGACCATGGGCACCATGAGCAAGGACCCATCACACTCCAAGTTTGGGTTTACCTGTATGAGCAGTACCAAACTCATGGTTTTGGGGATCCTTTGTTTCCAGAACTCTCTATTCACTCTACTGCGGCGGTATAGTTTGGGAGTACTCGGGGAAGTCTACTCCAAGGTAAACTTTTCCTTTGTTTTCATACTATCCTGACGTATCGGTCTACCTAGTACTAATCCTTTGCTTTTTGACAAATGCTACTTTGTAGTATGAATTGCTTCTTTTGTCAGAAGTCATCAAATGTGTGTACTCCACTTGGATGATTGCCCAAGATTTGCCACCAGAAACAATCTTGTCCCAACGGTTGCAATACTTGGTCGGGTCTTCGCGTAAAATGTTTGTGTTGGCTCTTATTTACGGTGCCATGAATATCCTATCTATGATTTCCTTGCACAACATTTCGGCAGGGATGTTTACTATCTTTGCTCAATGCAAGATTCTGACGACTGCCACATGTTCCAGCATCATTCTGGGTCGCCAATACTCCTGGACCAAGTGGAGAGCTCTAGTAGCCCTCATGATGGGTGTCCTCTTGTTTTCCGAACCTATTTGGGGAAACCCTGAGAACAGAAAGTCGCACGGCGGTGCGAATGCAGTGGTGGGAACGCTAGCTGTCCTGGCTGAGGTTACCTTGAGTGGCTTTGCCTCCATCTACTTTGAAAAGGTCATCAAGACAGATCCATTGCAATTGAATATTTGGGAAAGAAACTTCCAACTTGCCTTGGGAAGTTTCCCAGTGTATCTCGCGTTCATGCTTCATGGAGGGGGAGGTAAGGCTGGCTTTTTCGGAGGGTGGTCGTTGGTGGCCCTGCTATTGTCTTTTCTTGGTGCCGCTGGGGGTTTGTTGGTTGCTCTGTCTATCAAGTATGGAGATTCCATTCTCAAAACCCTTGCTACTACTGGAGCCATCATTCTCTCCTCTATTCTGGACCATTTGCTGTTGGGTGGGCCTTTGACGCCGACCATGATGATTGCGGCAGTTCAAGTCATCATTTCAATCGCAGATTACACTTTTGACAAGACTCCTCCTGCTCCCGTGAAAATGGAAGTGGAGGAAACCAAAGAGACGGCGGATACAACAGAAATATCTCCACCAACCAGTGGGGGGATTCATCGCAGGGCCAGCCGAGAAGATGATGAAGAGATCGCACTCATGCCTACGCCAGTAAAAGATGCATCCAAACTGACAGCGCGAAATCAATAGACATCCAACATTTGTCTCTATAGTACGTACTACTAGACTACCGGTACCGGTAGTAATGCCATATTAAAACTGCTATTGCTACTTTGACATGATTTTAGTAGTCCAATGGAACGATTGTGCGAACAACGTTGCAGCCAATCATCCTTCATTGGAAGGAGGAACGAGTCGGCGAGCCATGCCAGCCTTTGAATTTGCATACTTATTCATGGGTTTCAGATTTTCTCATAGAGAGCATGCTCTTCTCTTTTGGACAAAACGTGTCGCAGCTTCTAAATACACTAGTTGGATTGGCAGGTTCGGCTCGGTACTTGTGCGATTGGCGAGATTTGGAAAACCTGCAACGATGATAGGCATGTGGCAGGAAGTGTTGAATCCTTGGCACTATCGTACTAACAACGTACTTGGTACCCTCAACGTTCGGCACGATCTACGATCTCATCAGAAAAAACCAAAACCAGCTACTTGAATCAGCTCCACCACCACTGCAACAACAACCGTACTCTAGTACATCCTTTTTGCTGGTTGTTCGATATTATAATACTACTGAAACTTGGTACTACAAGTACTGTACATTTTGTGAACCATGGCCAGCACAACTCCAGAATCTACGCCTAGTCAAGAATTCATTCAAATGTCCGATGAGGAAGCTCTATATCGCGAGGAAGTCGCTGGACTGGAAGAACGCGGACGTCGACTTCGACGTGCTGCCTTGACGGGAGGAATCTTTCAAGCCATTGCTGTAGTTTGTATGATTTATACGGCAGTGGCCATTCGATGGCTCATGACGGATGAGAACAATGCAAACGACACAGTCAGCAACATCTCAGCCAACTTGTTGCTTTTCAAGGTCGGAATCATTGCTGAAGGTTTGCAGACAGTTGCCGAGACCTTTGTTGGTGTTCTTGTAGGTTTGATCTTGATTGGTGCTGGAATCAACCCTGCTACCTCTTCCTTGATCATTGTCTGCAAGTCGATTGCTCAAGCCATTGGTGGATTCAGTCTCATGTTTTTTGTAGTGGTGGCGTTCTTTTTGGATGAAAACATGTCCCTTGCCAACATTTTTCAAAACTACGCTATTGGAGCTGAGATTGTATACCTCATGATGTTGATGAACAAGTACGCATTGCTCATAGCTCAAGGTGAGTATCCTCCTGTGCTGCTGTACCTGTACTGCGCATTGTACAGTACCAAACTTGCTATCCCCCCTTTTGCACAGTTTCTTACTTTCTGTTTTGCAGTTTTTTCGGGTGTCCACTTGTTGGTGTTGGGGTACACAATTAACGTGTGGGGAGTGTTCCCTCGAGCCATGGGAAAGGTCATGTGTGTGGCTGGACCTGCATTGATTCTTCAGTCGATTTTCTCCCTCTTGATTCCTGGATTTGAGGGAATCGTCAAGTCGTTGTTCTACCTTCCTATGGTTGCCTCTCAACTCTGGTTGGCAGGGTGGATGCTGGTGAATATTCCTCTTCCAGCCGAGGTCGAGACAGCGGCTCCCAAGGTCCAAGCATAAGGATGCTTCTCGAGGATGGCAGGAAGACTTCTCGTGCTGTGACTGTTTCAATTGTGGGAAATAGTAGATTGAAACTGTGCGTATGGAACAAGAATTCTAGACTATGTGATTTATAACTATGTTTCGTTGGCAACGATTGTATTTGCATGCGAGTTCGTGGTGATTGTTCACTAGTACGGCATCACCCGGTAGGTACGGTTGGCGTTGTACAATTTAGTGTAATTGCGTTTTGGAAAGATTCAGGTTACAATACAGTACTCGTGGTACAAACTACCATCCTATCGGTAGGAATCAAAAAGGAGACTAGCGCTTGTCATCACCAGAGCGAACGCGCTTGACGGGTGGTTGCGATATGGCTTCAGCGTCTTCTCTGATAGCCCGCTTGGATCGTACGTTAGCAGCAGTTCTGGGGGCAGGAGCTTCCTGGGACGACGATGTTTCTTGGGCAATCTTGGCAGAAACAACCTTGGAAACGGAATCAGCCCGGGGACGAAAGTTCTGGGCTTCTGGTTTGTCAAGCTCGTCCATAGTTCGCTTGCGACCATTGGCAGGGGGAGCAACGGGCTTGGCAGGTGTCTTGCGGGCCCGTGGCGCCTTGGTGGCAGGTTTGCATTTTCGCAGAGGTGTGGAGGCTTTGCGGGGCAGTGTCGATGGGCGCTCAGCAGCAGCCACTGGCTCAACAGGCTCGACCGGCATGTGAATAGGAAGACGCTCGTCCACAGCAGAGTGATGCTCTCCCTCTTTGGAAGCAGCATCCTTGACTAGCTGGTTGACGGCAATCTTGGATGCAAGTTGCAAAATAGCATGTGCTGGAGACTCGGTAGTCTCCAAAGCACGGCGAAGCGCAAGGGTAACCACCATGGAACGCGAGGCTTCCTCAATTCCCAACTTGTTATGTCGCATAGTCATGAACACCTGTGAAAGAAACCAAGTGAGATCAGCCTTGATTGTGAAAACACACAGTTTACCAGTGGCAGTGCAAGTGCACTACCGGTAGACGTTCAACGTACCTCATCATCGGAGGGTCTGGAATTGGGTTCCCCTCTACTGAGCTCTCGCAAAAGAGCTCTCGTTGCTCGATCGCGACTGTAACCACATTGGTGCGTCAGGGTTTCAATTCCCCTGGAAACAGCAGCTACAAAAGCTGCCTTGGCTTCTGCTACGGTTGGGGTGGGGTTCATGGTCATACAGTCAATCGTCAATCGTCAATCGTACACAAGTTTAGTTGTGGTGTGTAAAACAATAAGTACTGGGACAAGCAAAAAAGTCAATCGTAAATGGATGTCGCTGGGCGTCTGTCACTGGTCGGGATCAGTGTTTTCGAACACGGAAATAGAACTCCACGCCGATGGAAGATCAAAGATGATGGAACCTGAAGTCTTGAGGCAAGCACTCCACTACAGAATCAGCTGTGGGAGCACACTGGACGATAAGGACGACGAGAGAGCAGCAGCACAAGTGCCAGAGGATTGGCACAAGCAAGGTCTGGAGGGATCGTGGGCTGCCACACGAGGTCGATTCGGCAATGGAACTCGGGCTGGGGAGATTTGTGGCAAGTGCGTGCAACCTACCACACGTCAACTCAGACCGGCGTACGTACGTCGTAGAGCAGTACGATTGCAGTAGCAGGCACGTTGGTGATGGACTGCCATGGAGTCTCTATGTAGTTAAATCGCACCTCTTGCGCTGTTGTGGGTTGGCCGGCTCGTGCTGACGTCGACTTGAATTCAGAAGAATCGAGTTCTTCGAAAGATATCTTGCACGTTTGCAACTTCTTGTTCTTCTGGTGATGAACATCCCTTGTGACACTTGTGACAGTCTCACGCTACTACGAGAACGAGTACCGGTACCTTCGGATCTCTTGATAATTGGCATTTTCTTGATTGTTCTTCCCTCGTGCCATCTCTTCTGCCTTTTGCCATTCCCATCGTCGTCAACATCACCATGACAACCATTGACAACTACATTTCAGGAGCATTTGTTTCCCCCTCCACTGGAAGTTACATGAATGTTTCCGATCCCAGCGATGACTCAGTTGTGGGACAAGTCGCAGTATCCAATGCTTCCGATGTCGACAAGGCAGTTCAAGCGGCGCAAGATGCGTTTCCTGCATGGTCTGCCATGACTATGAAAGCAAGGGCTTCTATTGTGAGTTGATTGGCATTCCAACCTATCTGTTTATAGATATTGCCCCAAGAGGCTCACCCTATTGTTTCTGTTGCTTTGAGAAAATAGATGCTCAAATTCCATGCCTTGGTCAAAGAGAATGCGCAAGAATTGGCAGAACTCATTGTCAAGGAAAATGGAAAGAATATCACGGAAGCCTTGGCAGATGGTGCGTCCAACAGCTATTATATATTGTTGCAAAAGTCTCGTTTGTCCTTTGTGATTCTCATTCCAATGTGTGTTTCCAGTGGCCAAGGGAAACGAAACGGTCGAATATGCATGTTCCTTGCCTCAATTGGCGCAGGGAAAAGTACTTCAGGTTTCTGGAGCAGTGGATTGCAAGGACCGCCGAGACCCTCTAGGGGTCGTTGCTAGCATTGTGCCCTTCAATTTTCCTTTTATGGTTCCCATGTGGACGACTCCCATTGCCCTCGTCATGGGTAACACCGTCATTCTCAAGCCCAGTGAGAAAGTGCCACTCACTATGCACCGAGTTGCCGCATTGTTTGAACAGGCAGGTTTCCCTCCTGGTGTCTTTCAAATGGTACAAGGTACTCGTGAGGTCGTAGAATCCCTCGTCGATCATCCACAGGTCCGTGCAGTCACCTTTGTTGGGTCCAGTCCTGTAGCAAAGTTGGTTTCCGAACGGTGCCGAGCATTGAACAAACGTTGTACAGCTTTGGGGGGAGCCAAGAATCATTTGGTTGCTTTGCCAGATTGTGATGTCGAGGGTGCAGCCTCGGACATTTGTGTCAGCTTCGCCGGCTGTGCCGGTCAACGTTGTATGGCAGCCTCCGTGTTGCTCACCATTGGAGAACAGGAGTCTCTTATCAATAGTTTGGTGGAAAAGGCCAAAAAGTTGGAGCCAGGGAGTGGCCCAGGAAAGTTGGGACCAGTCATTGATGAGGCGTCCTACAATAAAATCATTAAGTATATCCAAGTTGCCGAGGAGGATGGGGCCACAGTCTTGCTAGACGGCAGATCTTGGAAACGAGAATCAGGAAATTGGGTTGGTCCTACTATTTTGCTTCATAAGTCGTCCAAGGACAAGACCATTCGAGAAGAAGTGTTCGGTCCAGTTCTTTCCATCTACGTCGCCTCGAGTTGGGATGAAGCCATTGAAATTGAGAATGGGAACCCCTTTGGAAACGCCGCTTCCGTCTACACTACCAATGGAGGCAGTGCCGACTGGTTTGTTTCCCGTTTCCGCGCCGCCATGCTTGGAGTCAATATTGGTATCCCCGTCCCTCGTGAGCCATTTTCGTTTGGAGGGTTGTATGGCACATTGAGCAAGTACGGAGATATGGACATTACTGGTGACGGTGGAATGGAGTTCTTTTCGAACCGCGTCAAGGTTACGAGCAAGTGGCCGGTCGTGAAGATGGGGGGACTCAAGCGCAGTCATGGCAGCATGGAAAAAGACAGTGCCAATTTTGCGGGACAAATGTAGGTGATTCAAAGCTTGCTAGCTACAATCCATAATAGACACAACAATAGCACATTTAGTGACTACAGACTAGGTTCTCTCCCCATTCTTCCCATTCGTTAACGTTGTTGTCATCCTTCCCCAAGTAGTGACCAGTTCAACAGTATTTCTCATACAATTCATGCCCCTGTAAAGCAAACAAACTAACTGCAACCCAACTGACAGCAAGAAGTACATTGAACGAAGAAGTTCCCGCTGTTGCCTCGGCTTTTGAACATGAAGGGGCTTCCTTCAGCAATAAAGATTCTTCACCGATGGACGCGAGCTTGCTCTGTTGCGTACCCAATCCAGTCATATCCTCGGAACTACTGTAAGAAAAGTCGAACGAACCATAGCTTTGCACCATGTCCGGTACCAACTCCTTGGGACTGCACTCCGTTGTGGCTGTTGGAGTAATGTCCCCATCCTTGAACACTTGGGGTTGTGCACCCTTTGTATTTTCTGGGGTACGTGCAGCAACCTTGTTCTCTCCGCCTGGTACGAGTGCCGTAGCCTGTTCTTCTACTGCCTTGTTAGACTTAGATTGCAGTTGTTCACTGCCCAAGGTGTCTTGTTGTTCCACCTGACAAGCCGAATCTAAAGCCTCTAGCTCTTCATCCGGTACTTCCACCTTTAGGTTTCTCTTAGGGTCCAAAACATTTTCAATGCCATCGGTACTCCCCTTATCACTCACATTATAAGATTCCATTTGCAACTGCTCCTTCCCCGGCTCCAAATCAGTTTTCTGCTCCAAACAGCTTCCTTCCGTTGTATGGTCGTCAGAGTCTGACAGATCCTGTTCTAAATGTGTGCTGACCTCCACTTGATCTTCCTCCTGAGTGCTACCATTGTGCTCCATCAAATATCCAGATAAACATTTCTCCTTTTCAAGCTTCTGTACCAGATGACATCCTTCACTGATAGTTTCCATCTCGTGAGGTGAAGCCATCCAAACGTCTTGATCTATGCTTGCCAACCAAGGCATTGAACGTTCATGTACGTCACCGGGCGACACTCCCTGCTTGACGTTCAAACTACGACCAACAGCCTCATCAAAGCACTCCTCTGTATTAACAAGCTTGACGTAGTCGTCGTGGATCATGTGGACATCACTGGAATCTTCCGATTCTCCTTTGGTGCACATGTAAACCTGAGGTGGCCACTCTAATGTGGAGGTAGGGGAACCATTGATTACTACCTCCTCCTGAGCAGAACAATCGTCCTCAGAGAGCTTCGAGGCAGAAACTTGAGCTGATGCACCTTTTCCCTCTACCAGGAGGTATTCTTCAACCTTCACGGTTTCAGTCCCCAAGGGTTCGGTTTCGTCACTGGAATGCTGAGGAAAGATGCAGCAAAACCATTTTCTCATGGGAGTGCCACCTTTCGAGAATACATCTACATCTTCCCTGTGAGCAAATGTTGCTGTATATTTCGAGGATTCGTTGCCGTTGTAGATCATCTTGGTTGATGTACTTCTTGTCGATTGGATTTTGTTCTTCTTCAGAACGCAACTAAATCTATTTTTTTGGTCGTCTCGTGTCAGACGAATGAGAGGCCGACGTTGTCCGTTGCCCGCCAAAAATCTATTGGATTAAGCCGACCTCCACTGGTTGTCCAACAGCCGGGTACTCGTACGAGCACGTACAAGTTTAGATGACAAAAGATGACAAAAACATAGTCTATAGCGAATGATTAGGACGCTGAAACATCAGAGGACTCAGGCCAATCCACCGATCTAGAATGAGCTGACGAGCGCGAGTGACTCGAGGAGTTCAATCTCCCGGTTCGTTTCATGGCTTGTAATCGCTTGTGCCTCATTGCTTGACGAGACGTCAGTGATGGAGACTTTCCTACACTGGAGTCGTCTGGAAGGCTATTGTTGGGCGAACTCCGAGGAGATCTGGACTCTTCAACCATTGTTTGGGATGACTCTTCGGGAGTCACTGAGCTGGATGTGCTGTCGGATGTCTGAAGTTGCCGCTGCCTTCTCATGCGAGCCTTTTGACGTAGCGACTCGGCAGCATTGGCCTCTGGTTCTGACACCGGGTTGGCAGCGTACGACGATGGCACTGAAGCTGAAACTTCCTCCAGTTCTCCAGTCTCTTGCATCCCTCGTGGTACATTTGTTTGAAAACCATTTCGCCCGCTGTATGCGGTTGTGGGCACATACGATTTGGCGTAACTTCCATTCTCCACAGGTGTCCTGTACACAGCGTCTGGCTTCTTGGGTGAAGCAATGGGCTTAGGAGCGGGTGGCGGCGTTGACGATTGCAAATAATTGGAGGGTGTGTAGCCTTCCCTCGCAGAATCTGGTCTTCTGCTCTCGAAGCCACTCTGTTGCTGCGGAGCTACTCGTTGTTGGAACTTTGTACCCACCTGGTTTGTGGAAGTGTGCAGTTGTCGGTTTTGAACAGAGTTTTGGTGACTACTCGTACTTGGTTGAGCTTGGTTCAACGATGATACTGGGCTCCTCGGCTGGGCTGGTGTCGTATTTGTCTTCCGGTGTGGTGACGTTCCGCTTGCCTTGAAATCATTGATCACCTTGCTCATGTTAGGTTGCAAACTTGACGCTCTCAGAGGAATGCTGCGTTCGGGGGTAGAGGGTGGCTTCCCCTTCTTGGGAGTTGTCTGTCCTTTGGTAGCGTTGGAACCATCTCGGCCATTTTTCTTTCGCTCTTCCCGACGCTTCTTCTTCATATTTTCAAAGGCCTCCTCTTTCGCCTTGTTGAAATCACGGCCGAAGACAGTGAAAATGTTGAACAGTTCGTGGGGTTGCATACTATCGTCGTCTTCGCCAAAATATTCCAAAACCTTCACAAACTTGCTCCTTGTTGCTTCAACTTTGTCTCGCAATGAAGAAACTTGCTTGATCGCACTCAGCGTGAACATACCAGTTGGGGTTGCCCGCAATGCTTCAACCTCTTCTTCAAGGGTCAACTCAATGTCAGCAAGACTGTCGTCATCGTTTTGGTTGTTGAGGCGATATTGCTGTTTGCTTCGAGCTTCGTACAGTGAAATTCTTCGCACATTTTCCAATTGGTTTTCAACTTCCTCGAGATCCTGGAGACACTGGTCCCAGTAAACCTTGTCTGCCTTCACAACAGTGGGAAGGTCGTCCGTGAAGTTAAGCAGGATCTCGTTGTTTCTGTGGACAATCATCACAACATAGTGAAGAAATGTGGTTTTCTTGTCGAATGCCTTAGCCTGGCTCAGCTTCAGCAAAGAATCTAGTGTGAATGCACCTGCCTTGCGTTTGCTGCTCTTTCCGGCGGTATTTAATCTGTTTCCAAATTGAAGGACAATACCGAGCAATTGTCGCAAGCGAGTAGAGTTCTTTAATTGATCACTGGCTTCTTCGATCACTCCGGCATCTAAAGAAATGGGCATGTGTTTAGCCTTTTTGGTCCTTATAAAGTCGAGCAACACTCACAAAGATTGACTTACCTTCTGCAATGGACCTCAAACAATCCATGAATTGAAGTTTGAACAACAGAGCCCGCACCTTTCGCTTCGCGTGCTTTACAGTCATCATTGATACCATAAATTTTTCACATTCACAAAGGCCGTCAAACTTCTCGGCGGCATCTTGACCACCCTCAAGCATGTACTTCTCCAATTGAACCCGTTCTTCTTTGGTTGGCAGATATTCAATAATGTTCTGGATCTGTTCAGCGGTGAGTGCATCTCCGTCACTGCCGAATAATATCAAGTGAGAATCAAAACACGCAAATAGTTCAAAGATGACATAGAAAAACGTACATTCGATCAACAACATCGGCCATCTCGTCGTGAGACATCTTGACTCGAGCAAGAATAATTCCCCCATTGTTTGCTCTTTTCGCATCAATAACCCGAACTGCTGCACCTCCTTTTCGAGCGACCTTTTTGGGTGATCCCTTTGATGGACCCAAATCTGCTTTAAATAGCTCATTGAATTCATCTTCGTCAAAGTCGACTTCAGTACCTTCCGGTTCCTTTTCAATCTTCGACCAAAGAGAGTTTCTCGTTACCTTCTGGAGTGTCTTCCAATGAAGACGTGCTCGTCTATGAGTATCCTTTGGTTCTTTTGGCTTTTGTTCCTGTTTTGGAGCGGTGGAAACTGGGAGATTATGATCTTGATCCATAACATCAGGGTTCATCCCGTCTCGTGCCATGGCGTGCTTCACTACAGGCAAAGGCATACCGAGTTTGAGCATTTTGAAGTACTTGGCATACGCGGGGTCTTCTTTCAATGGCACACCACCACCACCTGCAGGCAAATTGTGATCTCCATCCATTACATCCGGATCATTTCCATCTTTCAGCATTGCATGCTTCACGACCTCCATTGGCATACCAACCTTCAGCATACGGAAATATCTCTCGTATTTTGGATCATCCTTGAGAGCAGGATGTCCATGTGTCGCCACGGCTGGTGGAAGGGGGGCTTGTGTATCATTTTGCCTCTTTTTCTCAGGTGAATGTTCTTCGATTCTTTTGGCATACATGAGCGCCTCTGTGTCTGCTTCTTTCTTGGGAGCAGGCAACGAACCCAGAGGGTTATTTCTGGCACCCAAAAAGCCGCTTAACATTGCCTTGACGTCGTTCTTTCCAATGTCGCCGTCCAAGGCAGGAAACTTCGGTTTGTTCACGGGTGTCGGCACCGGTGCAGGTGCTGGTTCAGGTGTTGGAGGCGCGGATGCTTCAGCACGACTCACAAACAAATTGGCAACAGCACTTGCTGCCGCTTTGGATTTTAGAGCTTTGACAGGCGGTGTCATCGCTGCTGCACGACCGGCAAACAGCTTCTCCAAAGGATTTGCAGCCAATTCTGGCACTGGGGGCTCTTCAACCCGTGTGGGACTGTCATGTGCAGGTGTTTCAGGCAAAGTATCACGGCCAGGTGATGCCTGTGGCTTCAAGAAGCGATCTTTGGTGGAGCCGTCCGTCGAATAGGTCATGTTGGTTCCAGCACTTGTGGGAGATAGGACATCAAGGAGTCCTTCGTCGTCAGGGGCGTCGGCATTCATGTCATTCTTGAGTGGTGTCAAGCCGCTGAAAACCTTCTGGTTATCATTGTCATTAGTTGGTTCATTTTCACTGGGACCAGGGGCATTTCGCAATGGTGTCGCAGTCGCATGGGGGGAACTAACAGGTTTCAGAGATCTAGGCGATGGAACACCAAACTTTGAAGGAGTTGCCTCAGCCACTGGAGATTTTACGGGCTTCAGAGACCGAGGCGACGGAACGCCAAGCTTTGGAGACGTCACAGGAGAAGGAGCAGCCACTGGCTTGAGCCCACCTCTGGCCTGTGACAAAGGATTCGCTACTGGTTCTGAGTCTTTAGACGCTTGCTTGTTTGCTGCGATGCGTTTTCGAATGAGAGCAGCGACATCCATTTTAGGTTCCTTTTGTTTGACAGCTTCAAGTTTCGATTTTTCCTGCTCTTGTCGCTTCAACTCAAGTTCACGACGTTCTCGGTACGTGAGCTTTCGTTCCACTGGCTTTGAGGGTTCCTCGTTCTCCATAGCCTCGTTCTTGGTTGGTGTAACATTTGCTTCGGGTGATCGCAAAGGTGATGTCACGGATTGCTGAGTCGTCTCTTCCTGGACAGCACCAGTCTTCCTCAATTTCACGCCACCAAGGAAAGAAGGTGGGGTGCCTGTGTCGGATTTGGTTTCAACATTGGTCTTAAACCGAGGTGAATTTTGACGCAGACGATCCATCGCAGCAGATGTTGTCGTGGCTTTGAATGCAGCACCTCCCTCCGATTTTGCTTTGTTCTCGGTGCTAGCGGATGGTTTGAGTCTTTCTCGGAGACTGGCAAAAGAACCGCGTTCTGTCTGACACTCCTCGGCTCTCAGCGTGCTTGCTGGAGGTGGGGTTTTGGCTACGCTCTTGAGTTTAGCTTGGAAAGGTTTCTCCTCGTGTGCGCTTGTCCTCAACTCGTCCGATCTACTGCTTCGTCGCTCTTGTCTTCTTGCCTCCACAATCTCAGGAGTCAACAATTCCACAGATGCCAAAGCGGTTTCTTCTGGTGTTGGCAAACGATTGGGCCGAGTCCACTTCTTTGCAGGTTGCTGCGGTACCGGTGACGCTGATTTGTTTTCCCATTGTTTCCACTTGGCTGCCAAACTTCCCTTTTGGGGGGTGGGCGCCACGGGACCCTCGTCTTCCTTCTTTTCTTCGACTGGTGCAGAGTGACCTTCGTCCAACGAAGGTGCCTCTGCGCTTGTATTTTCAGGAAGGAAATCAGGTTGACATGCATCTTGTTCAGGTTGGGGGGCAGGGGAAGTAAACTTCGACTGTTGGTTTCTAATGGTCGTTGGAGCCGCAGGTGCTTCTTCCATTTGTGGCTCTGGTGCAGCGTAGTCCGGAGACGTCAATCCCTTTTTGGACTCGTAACGAGATCTGAACGAAGCAAATCTAGACTGTGCCGGCTCTGGTGTTTCGACGGGTGCACGTTGAGGAGGCTCCTGAACTAGCTGTTGCTCATGTTGCGAATGACCATAATCATCAGAATCAGATTGCCCTTCAATGTCAACATAGTCTTGGAACGAATCCAGGTTGCCACTAACATCAGCGCCTTCCGAATCGTCATACTGCTCCTGTTGTTCATATTCTTGGTACACAACATGTTGGTCCGCAGGTTGGGATTGGTTGTAGGAAGGTGAGCGCGAGGTAGGCGACCGAGAGGTAGGTGACCGCGACGTGGGTGAGAATCGGTTTTGGCTGCCTTGATGGCGAGGAGAAATTCGTTGTACCAAATCTTGTGCAAATTCCTTAGCGAGTTCCTCTTGCATAGTACCACTTTCATCGCTATCGGAGGAGTCGTCCATATTTCGCGGAGAAGGCTCAATAGGAGGAAGCACAACATCATGACGGAAACTGACCGATTTGAAGGATGTTGGCACTCCAATATCCGATTTTGAATCTCCGGTATAGCGCGGTTGTGCCGAAATGGACGACGATAGAATTTCGGATTTTGTGCCCCCAAAATCCGAGTTATTTCCAGACTCCGAGCCATTTCCTTCATCCCCCGATCCCCAAGGGTCTTGCTTCCAGGGGTTTGAAAAAGAATCAAACGCATTCTGTTCGACACGCTTTGTTGATGGGCCCTCCCATCTTGGCGGCGTGGTAGTTCCCCTTGGATGCGACCGTCCCCCTACGAATGGTTTGGATGCAGGTGAAAAGGACCGATCCAAGGCATGTCGAGCAGGAGTTGCCCGGGCCACCTTGAATCCGTCTTCAAAGCCATCTGTGTCTGAGTCACTGGGAACTGGCGACGACCTCCTAGAATTGGCGGGGGAATCCCAATTTTGGGAAGGGAACTCTCCATCGGAATCATTGTTGAAAAAGACGGAAAACCCCGAAACTCCCTGTCCTGCCAAATCCTTCATGGCTTCATTGACTTCCCGCTCTACTTGTGACTGATCCAGGCCAAAAGCATCAAAGGTGAATCCACCATCCACAACATGGGAATCAAACAAATTGGAATCAGAGCCCGAATGCTGCGAGAACGAATTTTGTGAATTATTGGTGGAAGAAGCTTGTGAATAGAAGCTGCCACTAGTGTTTGCCTGATAGGGAAGCAATCGGTTCTTGCTAGCCGACGATGGAGCGGACCTTGGAGGTGCCGCACTGCTAGCAGGAGACTCCGGAGGACTAGAGGTAGAGGATGCATCTTCAGAAACCACACTGGAATTGGAGCCGAGACGCATTTGATTGCGCATCCTGCGCCTTGCCGCTGCCGAGGCAGCGGGTGGAGACTGCATAGCATTGTTAGTTGTGGTCGGCATGGTCGGCATACTAATGACAGACCTCTCCCCTCTTGTACTTCTGTCGAAACTAGCCCCTGAGTAACTGCTGGGTCCCTGTGGAGGGAGCCTGGTCTCTTGCACAAATTGATCTAGAGGCTTTCGGTTCCGGTTGGGCAGTTGCACCTGGTTGGAAGGAGAGCCAAAGGCAGCCGTAGCAGCAGGCGCCTTGAAAAAGTCCATATCGTATGCACTACTTCCGAAACTGGAGGTATCAAAGGAATCCTGGGTAGAAGCCGTGGGTTCTCGTTCTGATGGAAAGGCATCAAAATGCTGGTCGAGGAGAGACCCCTGTCTAGCTGAACTGACAGTCTGCTTGCGCGTCTGCAGTGAGGCTGTCTGAAAGGGATCGAAGACTTCTTCGTGAGCGTTGAAAGTATTGGAAGGAGGTGGAAGACTCCATTCAGGGATGAACTCGGAAGCTTGCGAGGTCGGTGTCGGCACAGGATCCATGGCCAATGCCAATTGCTTGGAATGTTCACGACTTTTGTTGAGAGAAACAGTACTCATTCGCTTCTCTCCAGAGTTGAGAAATCCAAAGTTCCGCCGTCTCGTCTGATCTGCCTCTTGTTTTTCGCGCTTGGCTTGTTCCAGACGTTCTTTCCGTGAGCCTTTGCCGTTGAAATTGAAGCGCACCATGATGGAATGTGCTTGTGGATTGCTTGGTTGCTTGCTACTACTGTTGCCTCTGCTACTACTATTGTTGCTGTTGTTGTTGCTGCTATTGTCGTCCTACCAGGTAGCAGCCAACTACAAGACACGGCACGACAAAAACGACAACCCCCAAATCGAAACCACGATGGCAGAAAGAGAGCGTGTACGAATACCAACAACAACAATCACAACCACCACCGACAAAGAATGCACAAAAACCTTCCGTTCTTCGCACACACAAATTTACGCACTTGGTGGGGAGGGACGGCTCTACTCAGACGTCGTCGGTCCCCTAACTACCATATTGAGGGTTTGAACGGACACTCATTCCTGAGTCCTACTTTGCGTACGAGCGCCCTACTCCCAATAGAACGTTGCTTCCAATATTCGTTTTATGTATCTACATGAAAGAATACCTATTGACTATTGCACTAAAACGAATCAACGGCAAAACTCATTGGTCGGCAGGCTTAACTGCTGCGTCCTGCCGCGCCCCTCCGGGAACGAAGCAGGTGGGACATTGTCTTTGTGTCGTGGAAACTTGTGGTTGGGTTCGTTGTTGTTTTGGCGTTTCTTCGAGTTGTTCATTTTTTAGACGTGGAATTTCGAAATGACGTCACGCTCACGTTCGAGAGTTCGCTGCTCATGTCCCCCCTCGTCAATAATCGAACCTCTCATCTCTTTCGAAACATATAAATTCCTATTTGTACAACCACACCCTCAAAAAGTGGATCGTTCCACTTCGAGTACTCTTCTGTCCAGGTACTCGTAGAGTTGCACCAGCTGTGGCCAAGATGGTAATGACACGCTTGTCGCAAATGGCAGGTCAGGGTTGGGGTTGGTACAGTGGGAGTGGCACTGGCACTGGCAGTACAACTCCTTCTGCTGCGAGTATGGGTGGTGCTGTCAATACTGGCAGTAGCGCTGCCACTGGAAACATTGGTGCAGAAGCAATGGCAACCTCCAGTCACAACTCCAACATTCCTGGCAATTTGCCAGAAACTGCCACTAGTCAAGCTGGATATTGGGAGACAGCACAAGGATCGCTTCAGAGTGCAGCGGACTACACATACAGTACATTGGCAGGATGGGTTCCCTCTTTGCCATTCAGTGCTTCTCTGCCGTTCTCCGATACCATGAGTGATTCGTCCTCCATGGGAGATCACCATCACACTTCGTCTCCTATGATTATGGATACCATGGGTTTTTCGCGTCGGCCGCCTCAATCGTTGCTTTCCAATCCGGCTTTGCTGGGATTGTTTAGTAATCCCTATGTGGCCATTCGGGGAGGAGGTCGCAAGTACGAGGGTCATGCTCCAGCCTCTTCCATGGCAGCCATTCGGTCCTTTTTGAGTGTGGTTCCTGCGGCTGGTTCTCATTTTTCCGATGTTGCGTCGGATGCCTCTTCCACCCTTCAAACTGAGCAACCCAACTCCCCTTCGTCCGCCCTGCCTGCTTCGGATCGTCGGCCCTCCATCCCCTATACCACTTCAGATCGAAACTTTCACTACGGCACAACGGCTGGTGCCAGCGGCACAAGCACAGCTGGCGGTTCGGCCCCTGGTCTACCTCCAGCCATGGGCGCCCCCATTTCCTCCTCTACTTCCGCCGAGACAGCTTCCCACTTGGCCGAAGGTACCATTCGGGCCTTTCGAGATATTGCTTTGGATGAGGCTGTAGATTTACATCAAGCCCTGCGCTATTGGTCCTATCGTTGGGAGCGTCCTGTCCTTGCATGGCTCGAGGCAGGTCCTACGGTCTGGTTCTCCAGAGAAGGATATCAACATCAACAGATTGGACAAAAAGTCTCCCAAATCCAGGCGGTTCTGGCAAGGAGATGTGCTACCATTGGAGAATTGCAACAACATTTGTTGCGAGCAGGATGGCAGCGAGGAGTGGCGCAATGGGGAGTCTTGGGAGATGGAGGCGAGTGGGCGACTGTTGCCGGAGGTGATGGGCGGATGGACGATTACATGGATATCATGATGGAACCTCGGAGTAGTACTACGAGTACAACGATGGCGTATGGAGCAATGGGACGCCCTCCTCCTCCACAGCCACCTGTCCGGCAATTGTCTGGTGAAGTAATGGAACATATTCAACAACCTCCAGAGCTTCCCCGTAAGGCACCCTCGTCCAATGTCAGTCAACTGGCGCAACGATCCAAACACAATGAACTTTACTACACCAGCGTTTTGGTCAAACACAACAATGATGGAAATATTGTCATTGACGACCCTGCCCTCGCCGCTTGGTCGGTTGATGCCATGGCCTTGATCCGTCGGCAGTTGTTTCGGGCGGCCAACGGAATGATTCCTCTCCCATATGCTAGCAACTGGGCGGAAGGGGAAGGATATTCTCGTTTCAGCCACGATGCCATACATGGATCTATGAGTATGCTGGAAGAACCCGTTATATCTGCCGAGCAACGAGCTTCTAGGCGTAGTTTGCCCCTGTGGGCGTCAGTACAGTTAAACCCTCTACCCGAAGTCTCCGACGATGCTACCTCTGATACATCCAAAGAAGATGCTCCCCGTCCCATTCAAATCACAGATGTCCCTCTTCTCGTCCAGGAAGTGTCTGAATTGCTGGATGTCATGGAGAGTGTCATGACAATCCAACGTGCCCGTCGACTTGAGAAGCTAAAGCCGCAATGGTGGTTGCGTCGAAATTGGTATGTCAGCCTTGCGCTTCCTCCATTGGTATATGGTCTCTACAAAGCCAAGGGCTTTGGGTTAGAGTTTCTACGGTATGCTGCCAAAACGTTGACAGCCTTTTTCAACGAGCATGTCGTGGATCCCATGCTGGCCATGTACGATGAATTCACCAAAGGACCTGAGAACATTAGCGACCGGGAAGCTCGAGAAGTGGCCATCAAGAATTTGAAAGTGATGATTCGAAGCTGGTTGGATGAAACGCATCCAGAAATGTCTGTCCAGGCACGCAAACGCATGGCCAAGAATATGGATATTTCCTTGATTGAAGCTGAGAAGGCCGAAAGTATGAAGACTATTTACAATATCAACAGTGTCATCCGCATGAGTTTCATTGAAGCTCAGTTTTTGAAAAAGGTACGTTTGGACTGTGCAGGGGATTTCACTGTATCCATCATGGTATCCCACTAATGCAATGATTGCTCGACAGGAAATGATGAATGCACTGTTGGCTATGGACGAGATGCGGGCCGCTACCAATTTCAACATGAATCTTGCAGCTGTAACACCCTTTGTGCTGTTGGTCTGGGCTACCCAGCGTGCCTTCAAATTCGTCTTTTATGCCATGCTCAAGATGGGGAAAAGCCGCGAGGAGACCTATGGCTCTTTCCTGCATACTTTAACAGAGATGGAACGACTATTGATAATGAGGGATAACCCACCTGTTCTTTCCAACAGCAAAGATCCCTGGTCCCGAGAGAACAGTGTTTTGAGTGCGGATGACTTGGGTATGTTGATGCTACATATTCATGAGCTAAGAACTATTCTGTGGCAAGATCAACGACGATTCACACCCAACATTTTGAGAAGTGTAGCGGAGGATTTGGCAGAACTGGCGGGAGAACGGGGGGCCGTCAGTGTGCGACAGCAGTTGCTCATCATTTCTCGCATGTGCCGAACATATCCCTTTTTGAAGGCAGTCAATACACGAATGCTAGAATACCGATACTAAAATGCTATTTTCTAATGCCTAAATCCTAATGCCTATTGCTTACAACTCTTGGAACCGATGGGCATTGTTGGAACGACTGGACCATTCATGAAGGATCTCTCCAGTAATATCAATGGTGATTTGTTGACCTGAGAACCAGTTCGCGTTTCGGACTTGGTTGGTGGCGAGCTTTTGAGCATAATCTCGATCCAAAGCTTGAAGGAAAGCCTCTCTGTTTTCATCGTCGACCAACATGTGCACCTTGTGCTTAAAGAAAATATCAGCAAACGTCCCCAAGACATTGCGGACGGAAGCCATGAAGGAACGAATATATTTGCTATTCTTCCAGTCTTGAATCTGGAATTCAAGTCGATGGTGTGCAGCATAGTATCCAGCCTTCATGCGATTCTGTTGAAAGTAGAAAAGGAGCAAATAATTGTAAGTGAACCCTCCTCCAATCAGGCCAAACCTTCCATTTGTACGAACAACTAAATACTTCACATACCGCCAGCCATACAATGGATCCCCAGGAAGCAAACCAGGAAAGACCAGTTGGCTCTTTGGTAAAGGGATTGACTTTATCTACTTCCAAAAATCCCACCAAAATGGTTCGAATTCCTTTTTCGACATGCATCCCCTCATGATTAAGAAGAGCCGAGTGGAACAAGGTTTGACCCACTTGGGTGGGATGAATATGGGCAATAGGTTCTCCCTTGATGCGATCCCAAAAACGGGTACCTCCACCCTCGAATCCGTCATTGAGCAAAATATTGATACTAATGGACGCATCATCCGTGTGGTTGATCAAGTGGGAACGTTTTTCTGCATCGTACTGAATGACAAAGAGCTACAAACGCGGCGAGGAGAGACGAAAACGGGCGGAACTTGTGAGAACAGCAACCCACAAAGAACCACACAAGACAGACAAACGATCCCACTAGCCACACTAGCCACACCAGACACTCACATCATTGGCCCGAATAGAAGACGCTGGAATTCCCCAAACACGCTCCAAGGTAGGAACCAAACGAGCATCCAACTTTTGCTGGATCCAATCCCGTTGACTCTTGGTAAAAGGGTCAGTGACCAAATTCAAGTCGGTGGTGGGATAGACCTGATGCCTCAACTTATTCCAACCATGTGGCTCGGAGAGAAATTGTTGGACGGTTTCATTTCTCGAGGAAGGATCCACTTGCATGGCCCGTTCATAGTTGACCATGGCTGCTTGGTCGGCAAAATCCAGAATCGTTTGACACTCATCCCGGGTCAAAACAGGAACTTGGAAAATCCCATTGGTAGTGTATGTATTATCGGGGCTGAAGAAGGCAATGCAAAGGAAAACCATTAAAATACCAGCCAAAGCACAAGATCCACTGGTAGCGAAATCGACATTGACAGGTTGTTCTTCCTGCGTGGGTTCCTCCGACTTTTTGGCTTGCTTGTTGGGTTGGTTCAGCAGTTGCAACCTCAACTTTTCTTGCTGATTTTGTTGTGTAACAAGGACAGGCATAATGGTCAAGGAAACCAGACCGACAACAAATGCGAGGACCGCCACCAACATTCGTTCCATAGCATAATTGGGAGGGACATCTGCCAAGAGATTTTCAGCAGGAAATGCAAAGGATCCTTCCGACATTTTGAGTAGTAGTATTGTTGAGTATGTGTGTGTAGCAGGTTGGTAGTTACCGATAGTTCCAAGCCAAGCAGTACAACAAACCAACAATACAAAAAGATGTGTGCGTTGAAAGGTTCGTGTTTTTGTTCTGGATGCGATGGAGATTCGCCACTGGTCGAACGAATCAAATTAGAGGGAGGTGGTTGGAAAAAATGGTCACAAGGCGGAGATGGGTCACTGTCCACACTACCACCAGCACGATGTACTATCACAACAAAGTACTACCGCTTCAACGTAGAACCACTCGTGCTTGTTCTCTGTACTTGTACCAGCGGCCGTTGTGGATAACTACCGGTAGTAGGATATCTGGTTTGAAATCGCAGGCTACAAAAGTTTATGAACCCGAACCTCCAAACGGATATTCCCTAACTAATGTTGGCTTGTTCCTGTTGTTCCGTATGTCGTGCGAGTTGCCGACACGAGGTCGTAATAACAAGGAGGAGTCCACGGACCGAAACCTGCTGCATCGGTAAAACACGTTGATTGCTAAACCAATGACACCAACCGTGGAAAGTGGGAGTGATTGTGCGACGGCCGAAGCCGACAGCGTACGTAGAATTCCCCTTTTCGATGCGGGAGAACGGCCTGGGCCTCCGGCTCTTGGCCTGGTGCGAATTCGTCACAAAAACCCATCGGGTAGGAGACCACTACTCCCACCTTGACGACGACGGAAGACGACGACGACGACGACAAGAACACAAAGAGGTCTTTTTACCGTTCTTGTGCAAAACAAACAAGTCAAGAAAGTTGTTGCACCAACAACATCAACATCAACATCAACATCATTACCAAGACACAAACCACATAATACAATTTAAATTTAACAAAAGGAAGAGATGATGTTTCGCAAATGGTTCGGGATGTTTCTGACTGTCGTCTGTTGGTTGCCTGTGATGGCCCAAGGCAGCAGTTCCACTTGTGCTTCGGCCACTCAATACCAGTGTCCCCATCTGTCTGACATTTGTAACGAGACTGTCTACGTCTCGGATTGCTTGGACTGTGACGGCTTTCTCAGTACCGACAGTATCACGGATGTCTGCTTTGATCGCAAGCTTTTGAATGGCAAGGACAATCCTGACTCCAGTTATCTCTGGCGAGACATTCTCGGTCTTCTCGTTTGGTTTGTGGCAGCTGGAGTTGCCACGGCTTGTGGAGTCGGTGGAGGTGGAATTTACGTTCCTCTCGGAATCCTCCTTCTTAACTTTGCACCCAAGCCCTCCAGTGGCTTGAGTCAAGCCAGCATCTTCGGCGCCTCTCTCGGAGGATTGCTGTTGAACAGTCGCAACAAGCATCCATTTACTACTCAAATTGATATTTCTCCTGTCACCGGCCATTTGCATTCTTCTGCCTCCATTCCGACCAAGGATGAACATCCGCCCAGCACAGACACGGAGCGCTTCTACGATCGACCCTTGATTGACTACGATATGGCCTTGTTCTTGGCGCCCATGGAAATGGCCGGTGCCGTCCTGGGAGTGTTGATCCAAAAGATTCTTCCAAACTGGCTCTACCTCACACTGGCGGCTATCATTCTCGCCTTTACGGCACACAAGACTTACCTCAAGTTCTTTGATACGCGCCAGAAGGAAATGGCCGAGCGGGAGGGAGTCTCCCAGACCGTTACGCCTCCAGCCCCAGACCCAAAGGTCTACGATGAAGACGAGGAGAATTATGGGTCAACAGATGACAATGGTATTGCCATGTCCGCATCGCCCGCCAAGGAAGAAGCCCCTGTCATGGCAGCCAGTGCACCCACCGAAGATTCGGCATCCATTGATTCCAAAATGGAGCGATTGACCTATTGGTTGGAGCGTGACAGTCGTCAGTTTCCCATGGACAAATTGTTCGGTCTACTAGTTCTCTGGATTGGTTTGGTTCTATTGACGTTCTTGAAGGGAGGAAAGGGTGTAGATTCCGTCATTGGCATTGATTGTACCTCGCCGTGGTATGGAGTTCTGATTGCTATCCAATTTGCTTGGACCTTGGGAATTTCCGCGCTTTTTGGATACAGACTCATGAGGCAAACACAAGAAAAGAAGGCATGTGATTATCCTTGGCATCCACAGGACGTCCAATGGGATTTTGAAAAGGTCCGCTTTTATGCCTTTTTCACCTTTATTGCCGGTATTGTTGCTGGTCTCATTGGAATTGGGGGTGGAATGGTCCTTGGACCCCTTATGCTTGTCATGGGCATTCATCCACGAGTTTCCAGTGCCACTACGGCTACCATGATTGTCCTCACTTCCAGTAGTGTCGCGGTCTTGTTTGTCACGGCGGGACTTGTGCCCTGGGAGTATGCCTTGACCTTTTTCTGCGTTTGCTTTTTTGGGGCCTACATTGGAAAAACCAAGATTGACGGATACGTCAAGAGAACTGGCCGGGCCAGTATTCTCATCTTTTTGCTGGCTACCATTATCGCCCTGGCCACGCTGGGATGCGTTGTTATTGTCTTGACCCGATTAGCTGCCGCCGATTGGTGCTTTGCGGGCTTCAACAAGTTCTGTCATGTGTCCGATGATGCCGACGAGGATTCATGTCCTGTGCATCGATTGCTATTCGGTGCATCGACTCCTGATACTCCCTTCAGCGCCTACTAGAATCTCCATACCACTACTATTTGTTCTTGGCTGCTTTGGCCACAATTCTATTCCTGAAAAATCCCAATACGAATCTACTACATTCATGTTAGAGCTCCAAGTGTTTGTTTTTATTTCTCTTGGTAGTATTCGTAGTGGTGGGTGAAGGATAAGTAGTATTGTAGTGACAGAGATGAACCATGCAGCGGGAGGCAAATCGAATCTATAGTATATTTGGAAATTCACACAATGCCACCGCCGGGTCAGATATAGCTGCGTGTGCATCCAATCATTTGCTGCACCAATGCGGACATGCTCCGGATGGCAACCATCCCAAACCCAAGAATACAACAAATTAAACAAATAAACGATAGAATGTTAATGTTACCTTAACCATTTACATCCTAGTATAGTCTATCGACGACGGTCTGCATGATTTCCCCCATGACGTTCCCGTTCTCGACTATCCCGTCGCCGGTCCTCATCTCGACGATGCCAATCCTCGTCTCGTCGTCGTTCTCGGCGATTCCAATCTTCTTCCTGTCGTCGATCTCGGCCACCCCGATCTTCTCTCCAATCTCGGTCGTCTCGACGTCGATCGTAGCGACGATCCTCCCGAAATCTCCATTCTTCCGGGCGATCCGGACGATCATCATATCGATTCTCCTCGTCATAGGGTCGATAGCGATGGTCGGGAGGTCCTCGGACTGGAGGAGGCCCGTGATCATCATAGCGAGGAGGAGGACCACCAGAAGGATGATGATTGTAGTAGTCATCGCGGTCGTAGTCGTTGCGACGGGGGTAGTCATCGGGAGGATACTGGTCATAGTGCCGACGAGAGGTAGAACGAGATCTGCGTTCTTTGGAATGGCGGCTGGAATGGCGACTGTGAGAATCTCCGCGACCGGATCGTGGCGTTCTAGTGTCTGCAGATGGCGGATGTGATTCCTTTGCATGGGATTGTTTGCCATCCCTAGGAGATCTGGAAGGGGCGTTGTCCGGGACAACTGGATCCACAATTCCCCACCAAGACAAGGGCCACGCTGGAGTCTCTGGACTGAAATCCTCAGGGAAAATAGGTATTTTGGGTGGTACAACAATTGCACCATTATCGTCCACATCGAACCAATCATATTCCTTGTACTTCAAGAAGGACAGGGACAAATCAATCGTGGAGGAACTATTGCTGGTGAGATGAAAAGGTGAGTCAGGTGCATCTCGGACCGTTCGACAAAGTTCGGAGAGCGAATCCCAAATGCTGTCTTGCAGAACATTGCGAATGTTCTTGGGCACGGCTGGCCGAGATGGGGGCGGTTGAACTTCAGGCGTAGGAGCCCGGACAGGAGGCAGCGCCGACGACGGGGTCATGGACACGATAGGTTTGGCAGTTGTCGGAGTGGGAGGCTTGGCAGCAGAGGGCGCAGCTGGGGGAGGTTTGCGATTGGTGTGTGGGGAAGAAGTATGCGTATGTGCAGCAGATGTGGCGGGTGTACTAGCAGTAGCAGTGGCGGCTGTGGACTTGCCAGCTGCAGGCGGTTTGGAGGAAGGGGCAATGGTAGAGAGAAGAGAAGACGCAGGCTCTTTGTCATTGCTCCTTCTTGGAATCGCAGACACCTTTTTGGGAATGGCTGTAGAAGAAGCTGTCGCAGTTTTATCGGAAGACGAAGACTTCGGAATGGACGTTGTTTGGCGTTTGGCTGATATTTCCTTTTGTCGGTCTTTTTGCTTCTGGAGACGACCCAACAAATTGCTCTTGATCTTTTCAGAGACATCTACAGACGCTTCTGGCTCTTCATCGTCTACAAACTCGTTGTCTCCATCGTCATCGTCGTCATCATCATGAATGGTTTGACGACGTTTGGAGGTACGGCCTCGCAGTCGAGAGCTGCGCCGTTTGGTTCCTGCACTTCCAAATTCTTCTTCGCTACTGCCGTCGTTGCTCATTCTGTAGCTTTTGTGTTGGCGACACTATTCTCCCTAAACTCTTCTGTGCTGCTGTTCGAGTACTCTACAACGTTGTATTCCTAAACTCTACGAGTAGTACACTTGTGGTTTGCAGTAAGCTCCATCAGCCAACACAACTTTGTGACTACTGGCTCGCTACATGATTTTTTTGCTCGGAAGTTTCTGTTCCTCCGTACCAAGCACGGACGCCTCCACTCTGCGAGTTCTCTCCAAGTGTTTGCGAGGTTTTCCTGCACATGAACCTCCTCCACCGTTTCATGAATCTTCTTGCTCGCTTTTGTTCAGCACTATTGTCATCACTGAACAAAGGTCGTTGCCGCAGCTCTACTCCTACCAGATACTGTACAATCCAATCCAATCCAAACCAACCACGCCAAGAGTAGGGGAAAGGAATCCATTCNCCTCCACCGTTTCATGAATCTTCTTGCTCGCTTTTGTTCAGCACTATTGTCATCACTGAACAAAGGTCGTTGCCGCAGCTCTACTCCTACCAGATACTGTACAATCCAATCCAATCCAAACCAACCACGCCAAGAGTAGGGGAAAGGAATCCATTCGCAGCGCCACCATGTCCACAACAGACAAGGGCCCAAAGGCTACATCTACCCCCAAAACAACGACAACAACGACTACGAGGGTGATTCGAACAACTCGAGTGGTCACCAAATCGAGCCACCAAGCATCCAAAAAGTCGTCGACTTCAAGTGGCGCCTCGACAGAAGATGGATTTCTTTGGTTCCTTACTCTCTTGGGTGTTTTTGTGGCTACTTTGCTCCTAGTCCTTTTGCACGTGTTAGTCTTGGCCCATGATCACTACATTCGCCCCTACTTGGTCGATGTCATCAAGTGGAAACCTGAACTTGCCGACGAGCTGTACACGTTTGAGTTCATGAATTGCGACAGTTTGACAGCGACCAGTGCCGAGGAATTGACAATCCTCCCCAACCATTCGCGATTGGAAGTGTTCGATCGACTCATGACACATGGAGCGGGTGTCTTTCCAGATTTGGCCGACGATTCACTCATGGCGACAGTGAGAGACTATATTCTTTGGAGGAATACGAGAATTTCCGTCTCGGGTACGTTCCTTTTGCTACTACTCCGTTGTTGTAACTGTGCAATCCTTGAGATTCTTACCTGCCATTCTGTTTTCCAGAAAATATTCCAGTGATTGGATCCACCCGCTTCAGTTTTGGCTGGGATGTCCACGAGGTTCCCGTTTTGTCAGAGTTCCTGCAGCAAGTCTCTACTCGAAATCCTCAATTGCAAATGACCTTGGAAGGGCTTCTGGGGCCTAACCCTGCGCTGGTGGAACTCTCCACCATTACGGCACTCCAAGGAGCTGATGGCCAGCGATGGCATCATGATCTTGACTATATACATTCAGCACCTTTATTAGGCCGCTCCTTCCAGCACATGTACTCTCTTATTATCCCTTTGCAGGATACAACAGCTGAGATGGGGAGTACTGGGGTAGCGCCGGGGACTCATTATTGTGCAAACACCATCTGGGAGGATGCCTTCCCCGTTGCTGGAGACGGAGTTTGGAAGGCAGGAAGTGGCCTCCTGTATCATTCCGCCGTTGTGCATCGAGGAGGAGCTCATGTCTACGGTCCTTCCAGAGTTGCTGTCATTCTCACTTTCACCAACCGTCCAGATGCCAGCCATTTTTCAGATCTAGCTGCAGGATACTCTCGCATGCTCTCTCGAGGTGCTGTCTATGCCCTTCGTTACAACCACTGGGGTTTCACCTTCAATGACCTGAAGGATGTCAATGCCACAATGGAAATCCCTGCTCTGAGTTCCTATGGATTGTACAAGGCACCGGAACAGGATTGGGGTTGGACATACTTGCGCTCGGCGTGCTTTCGAATGATGCATGATCAAGGAGGCTTCATGGCCATGGATTTGGAAGCATTTGTTCGGGCCAAACTCGGAATCTTCAGATACATACCTTCTGTTCTCCTCGGTCCTGTCCTAGATCTCGGCGAGGAGGACGATTACGCCCCCTGGCCTCGCTTCTTGTCTGAAACGCTTCGAAACGTACGAACCGCAATTTTCACGATTCTCACGCTAATTCTCGCAACTCTCCTTGGTTCTTCGGCCTTGGTTTGGCTGGATGCTGGAAGTTCAGACAAACAGCGTCATCAGGCAAGACTTTCTTTTGCAATGATTGCTCTAGCTGTGGTTGTCCCCGTCATTCTTGGCTCTTTGATGTGGTTGAGAATCCATAAGACTCCGTTTGCTGAAGCCATTGATACACAGACAGCCGTTTCGCTCCCCTTCCCTGTACTGGCAGATCACTCTTTGGAATCAGAATACATTGCTAGTTTGCCCGCCGCGGATCAAAACGATGTGCTAGTCTCAACCAGGTTGGACCATAGCAAGCTTTATCTTCAGTGCCGGTGGCTGGACTACCACAGACCCAATCGCCGATACTTGAAAAATGTGATTCGCCAGATGAATCATGCCATGTCCTACAGGGGAATGAGTCAAGGGTTTCTTCTGAAATTTTGGGACTTCGTAGCCACGGAAGGTTTGCGTCATGGAAATTCCCCTGACGTGCATAGAATTCTTCGACAGAATAAACGCGGTGATTGGGTGAAGCTCTCGACAGAAGAAGTTCGACAACACACTGTACAAACATGGCAGAAACTTTGGACATTGAACTACGCCCACGCAGAATATGTTGGTAGCTTCTGGCTTGGCCCCTGTGCTTGCGGTCAAAGTAAGTTTATCTGCTCTGGGATCCAGTTTCCCAAGTTAGCCACAGACAATGCCGTCTCATTATGGCCCACTGAACGAAAGACTGTACCAAGTGTTTCCAAAGCAACCCGAAGTCCATTGGATAGAATACCACCGACACATTTGAAGAAAACCTCTTTTAAAGTAGGTGATCGTGTGGAAGCCCACGTTGGCTATTTGCGCACGCGCCGCTGGTTTCCTGGGGTCATTCATCACGTTGATGTAAAGTCTCGGCGAGTTGCTGTCAATTTCGACGTGCCATTTGGAGTGGAAAGTCATCGATTTGGAGAAATTAGGGAAATCGAACCACTCCCACAGGTTCCAAGTCTTGTCAACCCAATTCGCACCACAAAGGTTCACGAGATAAACTAGAAACCATTTCTTCCCCATACGAGACAGCAGCAGGCGAATCAAAAGGTAAAATGTACATGTTGAACTATGGTCTATTGGTTCTTTCTAAGGGAATGCTTGTAGACACTTCTTGTTTCAAAATGAAGATCTTCCCCCATTAGGAGATGATCTTCCATTGTTGTGGGTCCATCCCCTCTGCGGTCGCCCTCCCGAATCTTTGAAAAGCAACGTCGGTGGGGGGTTTGCTCCTTCAGTTGACGTTATCCAACCACTGAGAGGAGGGAGCTCCATACAGCTCTCACTCACTGGGGAAGTGTAGAAATCGGTGTCTGAATTTGTACCTGGTGGGCCATCAGCAGGCACGAATGATATGTACCAATGCCTGGTATTGTTGCTGACATGACATTGGAACAACGAGAACAGACTCTTCTTCCCTTGGTATTCACCATCTCGGCTAAATCTGGCAGCATTTTGGAATGTACCGTGACGCTTGTACAATCCATTTACGGCCAAATTTCCCGCTCCTTCAACGATCACATGTGTTGGTTCGTTTCCGTAGGTTTCCATGTCTTCGCCTCTTGAATCCTCATCGTCGAGATCAGAATCGATAATCCCTGGCCCTTCCTCGTCCGAAATCTGATGATGCTCCGTAGGTACACCTGGTGCAGCACCTTCTCGTCTCCCGGCAAAGTCTCTGACTCTGGTGGGACCAGCGTTTGCATGATGGGATTCCAACAGGTCAGCCTCCATCCAATTCCAAAGGTGACGATTTTCCGCCATCCATAGCGATACTCCTTGAAGGTCCAACAATACCTTGAGGACTCCAACGTATCTGTCGTGGGCGTATCTTACTTCAGTTGTGTAGCGCTGCCCTCCTCCCATCAACGCCCTTGGTGCTGACAACAACCCAATGCTTCCCGCTGAAGGAGCGGCGACTCTCTCGTCGGAGTACTCCATGATCATGTGAATTCGATTTCGTTGGAAACTATCAGGTATCGAACAAAGCACTCGCAGTACCATGACTGCAGCAGAGAGCCTCTCGTTACCAGCCCATCCGGTGGGGGCGTGGTAAACAGCTCTGAGAGTCTCCACAATGAGCTCGTTATGGTGCTTCTCGTACCCAGTAGCAGACAAAATATGTTCTGACAGCGTTTCACTTGCGGAGTACCCAGCACTGAAAAACTCGAAGGAGCTTACACCAAGATCACCGAATTCCCCAAGTGTTGGTTTGACGTTGCTAAGCATGGATACGACATCCATCGCAATGCTTTCTACCGTTGTTAGAGTGTGTTCATGGCCTTGTTTGCCTTCAAGCACTCGGACTTCGATTGGGCGCCGGGTCAAATCAGGTCTAAACCCATGATTGTATAGATCCTGTCTCACCTGAAACAAAAAATGAGCAAAACATGACTACGAAAAATAACATCAAGATAGCTCCTCAATCCACTCACCCTCAAATCTAGTGACTGAGACATGTCCTGATAGTAAGAGAGAAATCCATCCCATGTGAGATAGTTTCCATTTTCTCCTGTTCCCGGAGCAGGATGTGTAGTCATCATGTCCAGAATGTTGTGAGAAGGGAGAGACAGAGATTCTGCCCCACATTTCTGCATGTATCCTTCTACCTCACGTTGTGTCATACCAATTGGGCCTGCGCACCATTCCTCAAACAACTGTCTCAGCGCTTCAGTTGCTCGATCACTCAAAAATGACCGTTGCCGCCCCCGTACGGAAGTTTCGTCAACCTCTACTACAATAGGTGAGTGGATCACACCGCGTATACCAAGGAGCACACCTAAAGCTTCAAGCAAAGGCAGGAAATCCATCACGCCATTGTATGACATCTCCGGAGGGTTCATAACATTGCTTCCGCTGAGGTTCATCATCTGGGTTGAAGTCTCGGACTCAACTAAAGTCTGAGTTTCAGCAACCTCGTTGGAAACACTCGAACCAGGAAAAGCCGCAAGCAGCTTTGGATGAGAGCGATCCCTTGTTATCAAACAAATGAGCCTCGCCGGAATTGCACAGTCCACCATCGCCCTACGCAGGGTGTCACCACCGGCATCGATACAGACTAGATTTCTGACGAAGAGAGATAGCTCACGACTCACCGAGGGGTGAGCTCTTGGGCTGTTCTCGATCAACATACTTACTGTCGACAAAATGCTGCCAATAGATGAAGTCTCCTCTCCTGGCAACTTCCAATCGTTTATCAGCGTAAATGGTACTGGAGCATCCCCCAATTTCGGAATCATGTCACTCCATGCCATTGACCACTTCTTTAATTTTGATTGTTCATCTTCAAGTACAAGGCAAGACTGCACAGCGGCTACGAAGATACGGGTTGCGGCAGTTCTTGCCACAGCGTCCGGACATTCAGCCAGGAAGGTGCGAAGCCAATTCCCACTCACGGTTTTTGTTTTCGATGACAGCTTAGCAAGGAAAGCTCTTGCCACAGCCTTGTCTGTGTGCAGTACCTCTTCCAACAATCTCACCCAATCGGCAAGTGCATAGCGTTCATTTGAATATAGCAAGACATCAAAGACAAACGTCAAGAGCATTTGCACAACAGACCTCCTCCAGGAAACAACAACCCTATCATCTTCCGTTTCACTTCCGGACATGCGACAGAGACCAAGGAGGCCTTTTAGGAAAGCTTGCAACTCAGCATCAAAAAGAAAAGACTGGAACCGGTGCGTGGTATTTGACCGATTGACATCTGGCTCAAACACGTCATAGCCACTACTCATAGCCAAATTTTCGGGGATTTCAGCATCAGGTTTGTCATCGTCGTTTCGAGGAGGGACAGACGTAGGCTTAACCTTTTCGTAAAAGAGCATCAAGGCGTTCGCAAACTGCTCACTCTCAACAGTATGCACTTGTCCGTTTGGCCACTTCGTTTCTTTTTTTACTTTTCCACCGAAGCACTCCACTTCAATCAAACTTGGATCAAACGGTGTCACATCCTCGTCGTCAAATCGATACCACTTTGGACTGGTACCAGGGCTTCGATCTTTGATGAAACTGTAGTAATGTCCTCCCTGTGCTACTCCTGCGTGCACCAAAACCCCGGCAAGTTTATATTCGTAGTCCGCGTCCGGAAGTTCAGAACTACCAGTTCCAGTGTCCATATCGTCTGTACTTCCTTCCTGTTGCGCCTGCTCGGCAGCTTCCAGACCTTCCAGCGTGTACTGCTTCAGGTTGAGTGTCTGCCCGAACGCACAGCGACTGTTGAGCTTCACAGTTTCAAAAGTGGTATAGTCAAGATCGAAACGCTTCAAGGACAGAATCAACATGTTGGGTAACGTGCTAATGGCAGTGCGCAAAATCGTATCCGTGTTCTTCTTGCAACGATCGCAAAACACTTGGTTGTTCCCTTCCATGATTTCAACTTCCGTCATACTTCCTAGGGCTTCATGAATATCAGATTTTCCTCTAATCTGACAATCAACATTAAGCAGTTTCTCTTCACGGTTGGACTAAGGCATAGGCGATGTCAGATACTGAACCCAACACACACCGGAAAACCAAAAGGAACGTACCTTCAACCCACACTCCTTGCAAATTTTTTGCTTCGTTTGTTTCAGTCCAAAAGTGTGATCCAAGTATCTAAAAGTACTGGGTGCCCATCGTTTTAGCGAAGTCTCGAGCCGATCAAGCAATTTGGTGGCAAATTCTGAAGCATCGTTTTGTTGCCAAACGTCAAACTCTAACTTCAAGCAAGCACACGCCTCGACAAGAGCCCGAGGATCGAAACATCGTCCCCTGGATCCTTCGTCAAGATGGATGAATGTTCTTTGTACCTCTTCCATCAGATGGCGTGAAGCAGCTTCATCCTCAGTCTCAGAAACCTCAGACGAGCTAGCAGCCCCTGTGGGGTCGTCAGAAGTGACCATACTATCATCGGTAGGTCCGGAAACTTCAAAACTTCCAGTTTCCTTGCCAGGACGACCCTCGGGAAGGATGAACTCCTCTGCAAGAAGTGGCGGTAGTCTTGCAATGTCGTCGGGGTGTACTTGTCGATGGCCTGTACCCGAGACAGCAGCCACAGAAATTGGAGAATAGCGGATGGTATGCATACCTGAATCCCTATCAAAACTTTCAACAACAGCCTCGTACGAGGCCCCATTCTCCCATTGCATTGAAACTTTCTTTCCTACTAGCTCTGCACCCTTGGAGGACACAACCCCACCGGAGGAACGAACTGAAGATGGAAGAGGTGCTGCACACAAGGAATGTCGGAGTTCTGGCATCATGAAAAGCTGTTGCAACAAAGAATTCATGTAGCAGGTGCATCCTTGGTTACGCAGGCCTGAATACTTTGACGATCCCCTCCCATTCCTGGGTTGGTCATGGCCTCCCGGTACTTGCCGCCAGCGGTGTTTCAGGAATGGCGCTGCTCTAGTTATCAATCCTGATATTCGCATCACCAGCGCCACGTACCCATGACCCCCGGAGCAAGACCGTGCAGCAGCTCCAACGACATCGAAGCCGCGTTGCCTTGATTCCTTGTCGCAACAGATGGCAATTGTCGACGAAGGACCACCAGGAGCCAAAAAAGAGTCAAATATGACCCCCAACAGATCAACTAGCACCAGATCGTCAACAGATGGCTTTGATTGTGAAGCGACTTGCGAAAACATGCCGTTGCTGGGCGGTTCCAATGTTTCTGACCAACGACGAGCCTTGAGCTTGTGAATCAAAATTGAAATTCCATCGACAAGAACTGATCCTGGTGCTGTCTCCACGATTGCTCGAAGCAGCGTCAAGCAACCCCGGAGGACACCGGAAGACGAATCGAGAACTGCCGTTTCGGTCGTTGGTCTTGAACAAGAGGCCAAAGTTTTGCATACTGCCGTGGCAAGCTCGCTGAGCTCGGACGTCGACGCTTTTCTGAATTGATGTGTGTCATTTATGAGCAGCCGCTTCACAATGTCGAAATAATCAGCCGTAGATTCTGAAGACTCCTTGATTTCCTCCAATGCCCTAATGAGCCAAGGAAGGGCATTGTCGGCTAAGAGCGGAGTGCACAAGATGAGGTCATGTGTACTCTTTCTGACTTTGGCAGCAGCACTGTGAGTTGAGCCTAGACGAATACTCTCACTGGACCCTTCCCACATGAGCAGTGCAACCAAAAATTTCTCGGCCATACTCCCCAGAGCAACGAAGCTTTGGACGGTGTCTTGCGATTTGAACAATAGCTGGAGAAACTTCAAGATATCAGATATTGTCGTTGTTGAGATACCACTGTCGCCAACAACCATGGCGACCAGACTCTTCAGGAGGCCCTGAGCATTTGAAAGGGAACGTAACAAGCGAGCTCCATCCTGGTCGAGGCTATTCAAGGAAACACCGGGTTCAAGTGGCAGTACCCTTTCGTGTCCAAACAAGCAACATTTCAGAATTCTTAAGACAACAGCATTGCCCATTCTGGCCATGGTTTGGCTCATTCCTAGGTGCTCCTCTGCCATGGAAAAGAATTGGACAACAGCGTCGAAGCCTCCAGATTGAATAAACCCATGGCGGAATTCAGAAGCAGCAGCTATCATTTCGGTGTCCAATTTGATCCTTTGATCTTCGGGTAGAGTCGACAACACTTCCACTGCCGGCAGCAAAAAAGCGTCAATTGCAAGAAGAACGTACACTGAGTGATGAAAATTTTTCAAATCCAAAATTTTCGACCAATTATCAGCTTGTCGAGCATCGATGTCCATCGCATCTCCAGCCTTTAGGTTGCTAGAATGCATCACCTTGGAAGCCACTTCTGAGTTCGTGGGCATAGCCAGAAGAAGGTCCCAAACCAAACGGTGTGCATCAGCGATGTGCGATGAGTCGTCCATCATGTCATTACCCTCTCGCATGGGAAGGGATTCTAAGACTTCAAGGAGCTTCACGAATAATTTATCGGCAAACCAGCCACCGCAAAAAATGCCACTCAAATCATTCATGGCTCTCGATTGACGCACTGCTGACATCGGGGCAGCTTGTTGTGTTTGGCGATCTGCCACTAGAAACACCATTTCAGCCCCTTGGAGAATGCCCAATTCATCAACAACAGAGTCCTCAGGAACCACAGTCAAACTTGACGGGGTTGTCTCGTTCCCTGACAGCCTTCCTGTGACTGATATTGGCTTGACCGATGCCAGAGGACATTCACACTTCAAGGCCACTTTCTTTTTGATCGAGAATAGAGTCTCCAGAGGGTGAATATCCAAAGAGAAGCGCAATGTACCGCGTAGCTCCCGATCAACTACTTGCTGGGGCTGCGGTCCTTGGAGATTTTGAGTTCGCTTTACCATGACTCCAATGCGTCTGTAGCATCCCTGTCCTCGCATATTGTGAGGCAAACAAGAAACAATGTCTTCCAGCGAAGCCACTGGAGGTAGAGCAGCAAGTCGGGCCAAAGACGATTGTGTCACGGAGCCCGCCACTCCAACTCTTCCGATAGCAGCATTCAGAATTCTCATGCACCGCACCGCAGCAACTTCGGCTCCGGCATCATTCCTAGTAAGGCCTTCATTTACCTTTGCAAGACAATCAAAGATTCTACGGCCAAAGTTTTCATCGGGAGTACCCGTGTCCATTTCATCTGACGACTGCAATCCTAGCCAGCCGTTCTTCTCACCGTAGGTGTGATAAACAGCTAGCAAGTCTTTCATGGCTTGGGTGGCGACAGCTTCGTCGCTGGCACCAAGACTAATCCGCCAAAGCATATCAATTGCCGCAGACGTTGCAGCAGCTCCATGTGCAGCTGAAAATCGTAGCTTGTTGTAGAGGAATTGAAAACTTTTGTAACCGTTCTCGCCGAGCAGCTGATAGGACATCCTCTCCGAACAAAAAATGGTCAGAAAAACAGAGGCACAAACATCCTCAGGGAATGCGGCAGTCAAAATATCCTCAGGATGAACAACGTTTGCCTGTTGTGGCACACCAGGTTCTGCTGCAGAAGGAGATACAGTATTCCCGATATGACCAGTTGAAGAAGCACTGGCAACAAAGACCATGACATCTTCCCGGTCACTTTGAAAGCTGCAAAGACGCCACAAATCGAGAAGCTGCGGGATTGTCATGGATATACTTTCATGTACCCCATACACATATCGCAGAATGTGTAAACGCTCGGACAACGGATTGACCACTGGTTTTGTTGTTGTATCTACTGATGGTGACTGCATGATGGGATAATTCCGTTAGCAACAAAACAGCAGACACTACAAAAGCATTAAAAACAGTCAACGTACCTTTTTCACAATGGGGGTCGCTCTTGGAGTATGTTTTCTTCGCTCCAAGTACGCAGATAGTTCCGAAAATACGAGGTTGGGAAGGGCACCACCGTCTCTCATCACGATTTGCTCTGCTTGTGCGCGTGGGCAGGATTGCAAGACAAAATGAGTCAGCTTGACCATTCTTACGGCTTGAAGCTCGTCAAAAGAGGCCGATTTCTGAACCCCAGCACTGGCTGTAAGCGCCTCAACGCAGGAGGACAAGAACCGTTCCCGATGAGCTCTTCCATTGGGCTCCACTCTTAGCTCGTTGGTGACGTAAGTTTTTAAAGTATCATAGCCCTTCAAAGATGAAGCTTCTGGATGAGTCAACACAGACCAAAGAAGTGCCAAAACTTCAGCTCGCACCTCATCTTTGAGGTTGATCGTCGATGGAGCCTTGGGGTCTGAGGTGTTGACACTAGCCAGTGTGATACAAAACTCTACCACTTCGGGAAGGGACTCTCCAGTTTCTCTACCCTGTCTCAGAGTATCCTGAACGGACTTCAGAAGTGGAATGGCAAGAGAACTGGGGCACGAAGGGAGAATAGAGACGAGCAGTTGATTGACCTGGGCAGTGACGGCAGCGTCAATCTTTTTCGAACATGTTTTCCACGCTAGCTGGAGGTGTGACTTTTGCAAGCAGTAGGGGTTTTCGGAGACGCCCGCAGGTGATTCTCTCTGGCACATGGAGGCCAGGAATTTAATCAACGCCGTCGAACGGGAGACGATTTCTCTGTGTACAGAATCTCCCAAGACAAGCTCAATGATACCATTCTCGATAGCCCACTTTGCAAGCTGATGTTCCAACGTGTCAAACTCGGCTCCTTCAGGAACCATAAGACCCACTGCCTTCAACTGGGGCGGTGGATCGAGTCCTTTCGATGGACATGTTACCCAGCCAAAAGGTGGAGGCTCTGTTTCCTCATGTTCTTGTGATTTGTGCTGGTAATAGTCGATATCGCGATCCGTTCCAGGCTGTTCTTCATCCGCCTCAGACAGGAACCACCACTTTTGGTGCGAGCGCATGGTGCAGCGAAAAAGGGTGAGTTTTTTGCCTCCCCCGTTGGAATCATCGGGTGGAATCCTTCGGGCATAACTAATATCCACCCCTCGCTCGGCATATCCCTCGGGTGTGGTAGCGCCGATGAAATGATACCTGCCGTTGACAAAGGTAGTTCCTGCAGTGGAAACATCAAAGTATCGTGGTGGTGGTCTGTCCTCCATGCAAGCATCTAGCAACTCGTCCATCTGCTGCCAACCAAAGAGGCGGAGGGGCAAAGAGGGAGATTTGATCAACTTCAAAACCAAGGCCCTCCAAAAGACATAAAACTCCTCAAAGGTACGCCTGGAACCCTGCGCCTTGTCAAACACTCGATGGAGGTCATGTTGCAACGTACTCAAGTGTTCTGTCGGGATCTTTTTGAGATCGTCATCCGAAAGGCTGTTGATATAGCGCATGGTAGCCTTCGCAACATCTGTGAGTTGATCGTCTGAAGGCATTGGAGTCTCGGCCGCCGCCGGTTTGATCTGAATGATATCCGGAAGTGCGGAAAGGACATGATGCAGTGTGTCCAAAGAGGGGAAGAGGAGAGTTCCGATCCTCTCGAGCAAGTACTTCTCCAGACGCGCAAAGCCCGAGGATAATCTAAACTTTTTGATCATCTTGATTCTGACTTCTGGACGGCCAACGACATTGTTCCAACTGCTCTTGACTCCTCTGTAGTAGGTCTTCTTTTTGTTGAAGACCAAAGAGAGCACTTCTAGAAGCAAGGATTTTCCATGTCTGCGCAGCTGAATATCCAAATCTAGCGCAATGATGGACACTGCCAAGGCCAAACTGTCTTCCACGCAACTCTTTTCCAAATTTCCAATCTTGGCAGGCTGCTGTTCTACTAAAATACTAATGATCGGTTGCATGTACTTCTCCGCAAATGTCCTCGCCACAGGCGACGTCTCCAGTAGCTTTTGGACTGCATCCAAGGACTCCACGGCACTCTTCCAAACAACTGCAAGTTACATCAATACAAAACACACAAGGCAACACAAAACAACAACAAAAAGAGTGAGATACCGCAACCCAAACCAACAACTCCATCCAGAAGAGATTAGATCCCACTTTCGCACTCTGGTACAGAGTAGGCGAAAAAAGTCGCACATGGGGATATGACTGTGTCAGTGCTCACCTGTTTGGCTCTTGTCAATGCCGAGGGCAACATCTTCCCAGAGTTTGAGAACATTGGGAGGCGGAGGGTTGGTGTCATCCCAAGTGTAGGGTAAGGGTTCGTGAGGAAATGGGGTTTCACCCGCCATGGTCGCCCACTTCTACTACGTGTACAACTACCGGTTCCTGAACGAACTGTGCAGTGGAAAAACTACGGTGACTGCTGCCGAGTCTCGAGGACGACGGCTGAAATCTGAAAAATGTTGTGAGTGAGAACGAACGCTGGCGAATCCTCCGCATCCCGCACATCCTGCTGCCACGTACACGAGCTGTAGGTGTCGTAGGAGGGATGAATGACCCGACCCGACCCATTCAACCCGCCGTCGTCTGCATGTCATTCCACACAATATTGCCGTCATCTACTCGTACTCGTACCGGGTCTAGTTTTCACTGCGACGACCCAATGCCCATCATGGGTCTTCCGAGTTCCACAGCTTTAGCATTTTCTGCGCCATTATTCTATCGTGCCGTTACCTCGTACCTGGTAGTCATTCGTGGGTATCGTTCACAGTGCTGTAGGTAGCTACTATATCGTTTTAGCTAGAGACAATAGCACAGGTACAAAAATAGGATGATATGTTCCAAAACTAGTTTAGCTCTGAGAATCAGAGTTTGGCTTTTCTTCCGCTTTGCCCGTTGATGTAGTCGGAGCTGCCGGAGAAGGCGTTGGAGCAGGTGCAGCAGAGGTAGTTGAAGGTGCTGCGGCCGTGGGTCCTGCGGTGGCTCGAGCTCGCATAGCCGCCAGCATTTGCAGGTTGAAGCCTTTCCCTCGGCGTTGGGCACTAAGAGCGGCTGCCTCGCTTTCTGTGGGAGTGTTGGGGTCTAACTTCTCTTCACTAGTGTTTGGCTGGGATGTTTCTGCTTTGGGTGCATCGGTGGGGGTTGGGGCCGACGATTCTGCATCAGCAACTTGTGCTGGAGCGACAGGGGCAGTTGCAGGTGTCGGGGCGGTTGGAGCAGGGGCTGGCGCGGGGGTAGAACGCTTCAGCATGGCAGCGAGGTTCTTGGCACCTCGTCCCAAACCGCGATGATGCTGAGGGTGGTCGACGGGTTGGGCGCTGGTAGGATTTGTGCTGGTCGTTGTACCAGGCGTTGCACTGTTGCTACTTGCTGGGGGTTGAACGGGCGCTGTCGCTGGTGCTGTTGGCACTGAAGCTGTCGCTGTCATTGGCGTTGCTGTAGATTTCTGAGGGGGAGGCGGATTCGTAGGCGCCGGAACAGGCACTGGTACAGGAGCTGGAACTTGAGTCGGCACAGGGAGAGGAGCTGGGGCTGGCACTGGCGTTGACACAGGTGATTTAACGTCGCTGGGTGCAACGTGCGCTTTTGGAGGTTGGGCAAGTCCAAGCATAGGGTGGTGCGATGTTGGAACGGCTTGTGGTGCTGGAGCAGGTACTTCTGCGGGTGTCGACGTTGGAACCGGTGCAGCCACAGGCTCCGTGACTGAGATCTTGTCCTCAGGCTTTGCATTCTCCTGCATGGCAGTCGCAGTGCTAGGTGCACTCTCCTTTGGATCCACGTGGTCATCGGAGGAGTCTCGATCCGGTGGAACCGTCCTCATGCGGGATTCTTCTGAAATTTGGTCAACTAGAAACTGTTGCACTTGAGCAAAATCATCCCTCGGAGTAGCAGGGAGGTTATCAAATGAAGCGTGTAAGCAACTCTCCACGGACTCCCGAGAAATGCAGCCACCCAATGAAACGGCACTTCCAGCCGACATCAAACACGAGCCATTGTATACATCAAAAGTGGATAACTTCTTCTGTGTTTTGCCACGAGCACTGCTGCTACGAACGCCATCCAGCTCCTTTCGTGGAGGTGTTTTGCTTGCATTCGCCAAAGCTCGAGGAAAACAGGTCCCTCTCTCTGGAAGCTCCCCTTCATCTATTGCCTCTTTCTGGGTTATTGCAGCTTTCAATACGCTCGTTGTATGTTCCTTGACAGCAACAACCATCATCCACACCGCGAGTTCCGATGGTCGTATGCCATTCTTCTCGGTCAGTTGTCGCATGAGAAGATCAACAACAAGTGCACCAGGAATGTTGGTAGATGGGTAGGCTGGCTTTGAACTTTGTGCCGTTTTTTGCCGTCTCCTCTCATTCTCAAGAAGGTCCATATCCGGGGTTTCGTCGCACCATACCTCAGAATAGACAGCACCACTGCTTGCAACAAAAAGCGATTTGGTTGGATCATCGCCAGCTGACTCCAGCATCGGTTCCGCATCAGTCATTTTCACATCTTCGTCTAGTTCCAGCTTCACGTTCACAGCCTCCTTTTCTTTTCTCAGAGCCAATTTCATTAGACTCAGGATAAACTGATTATGAATCTTACGAAGTTTGCGCGTTTTGAGGAACGTGTGAATCGCTTTGTCGCATCGCTCGGAAGTATGCCGTGACAAACTATCTGACAAGCGCAGAGACAAAGCATCCCAGTATTCAGCAAACTTCCGCTCGAAACTCCGCCCTCTATGAACCCGACTTCCGACGGCATATAACAAGGATTTGACTCGATTGATACCTGTATCCCGTTCCATATACTTGCACAGCCCCAAAGGCAGAGAAGGAGTAGGTTCGTTGTCCTTCGGAGTGAAAATGACTTCGTATCCAAGGTTGAAAGAGATGGGATACTCGTTTTCACTCTCTGATGGTTCTTCCACAAGCTCTTCAGGTGTTGCATGGCCTGAATCCTCATCCGCCAATTCGGTGGCATCTGTTTCCGCTGGCGTAGCACTCGGAACTTTTGTCTCACTTTGGGCTAAAACTTCTATCGCATCCGCTGCTTGTTTCCCATTCTCAGGGGTCATGCTTTGATTTGTGTTCTCCCCGTTGGGGTCAGGCTGGTCATCGGACGTGTGCAGAGAGGCCGTTTGGGTTTCTTTCGACTCACTGGGATGTTGTCTTTCGACGGGAGGTGCCGATCTCTGAGCCTCAGCGTCCTCAGAGGTCTTCTCGGGTGCGTTTGAGCTGACGGCGGGGGGCAGACTGTGATTCTTTGTCAGATCGACGTGCACGCTGGGTTCTGGCAACGTATCTCTCGTTTGTGATGGTGGGTTCCCCGAATCACACTCGGTACTGGGCATTGCGACCACTGGGGCACTTTTTCCCTCTCCTTTTGCGTCAGGTTCCTTCTGTACATCCATAGTGCCGTCTTGTGTGGGCTGTGTAGTCACCGGGGTCGGCAGGTCCATGTGTGCATCATGAAATTGTTCGTGGTCGCCATCAGTTTCATCTAATTCCATTTTGGCCTCTTCAAACTCATTTGGAGCAACACCAGCCGAGTCTCCCTTACTTCCCACGTCTGTTGCAGAAACAGGCTCCTTACCCGAATCAGGCATAGCCGTCGGGCCATTGTTGCTAAGTTTGGTGGATGCGGCTGCACCTTCATCTTGCACCACACGCGGTGAGACTGCGTCCACTTGTGTGGGTTCATTGACAGGAGCCGACAGATTCGTGTCCAATGGGGGTTTTCCCTTTTCCTTGTCGTCGTCATCCTGTGAACCCTCTTTGGCGTCAGCGTGCGTGGACACTTCGGCATTCTCATTGGAAGCGGAGGTAGCATCGCCGGCCTCTGGTGCATTTTCGCTAGACTCTTTTGCCTCCACAGGTTGCATTCTACTGGTGTCTTCATCTGCATTTTTACTGGGAGAACTCTGGGAGGGGGGAGCATCGTTTGAATCCTGTCGGGCAGGCTCCGACACTTCCTGTGGCACATTTCCCCCTGTGCTTGCACTGGCCACCTCCTTCGTCAAGTCCTTGCCTTGTGGCTTTTCAGAGAGCTCCTCAGACGCAGGGGCAGACATTTCAGGAACACTTGCACTTGGGGATCGATTTGCTTGTATACCTTCCGATTCGGGACTGTCTGCTTCTGGTGCAGTCGCGGCCTCATCCGTGGTGTCCGCCATCTCGGCATCACCACTATCTTCAGTTGTTCTACTGTTTGCTTCCACGCCTTCGGTCTCTTTGCCCAATGTCACCTCAACATCAGCAGGTTTTGTATCTTCTTGATACACCTCTTGAACACTTTCAACGTCACCCTGAGCGTCAGAAGTTTTGTCCTTTGGTTCCGACTCAGTGGTATCTGGTGGTGGTGCTTCATTTTGCTCCGCTGTCCATTCTTCCAACGTCACGGATTCGGTAGGAGGAACAGACTCTTTGGATTCGATATCGGGGGAGACATCTGGGGCACTGTCTTTCACTTCGGTATCTGGCACTTCATTGTCTTCTTTGGAAGGTTCAGTCTCCATGGGCGTGTCGTGATCATTCTTTTCCTGCGAGTCGTCTTGCTTTTCAGTACTTCCTTCCTCTTGGTCTACTCCTGCGTTTCCCGTTTCAGGGGATACAGTAGAACTTTCTTCGTCACCTTGGTTGTTTGCTGGCGTAACCTCATGAGATGGTGCCGACACAGCAGCAACCTCAGACTTGTTCACTTTTGACACTTGCACAACATCAGTTGGCTCATCGTCCGCTTCTTTTGTCACTGGCGCTTCATCAGTCTCCTTGTTGTCATTTTCAGGGTTTTCAGAGACTGGCGATTCAGTTGAGTCCTTTGGTGTTTGCTTCTCGTCTTCATCAATATCAGCATCAGCGTGGTCGACAGAAACGTCACCGGCCTCTGTGTCAGCCTTCTGTGCGCCTTCCTGAGACTTCTCTGGGACTTCCTCTTCAGCAGGCTTGTCCTCCTTGTCATGTTGGGTTGATTCCTCATTCATTGCTTCTTCAGTTTGTGTACGAGGTCTCTCTGGCTCCTTTTCTTCTTCCTTGCCAGACGACTCCTTCTGTGCCGTTGGTGGGAGCTTGTCTTTTGGAGTCTCGTCAACGTTCTCAGTTTCTGCAGAGACCTCTGGAGTTGACTCAGTGTCTTTTTCTGATTCCTCCTTGTCCTCTACCTTTGAACTTTCAGGCTCGACATCCATAGAAGTTGCCTCGTCGTTCTCTGCAGCTTCGGTCTCGTCAGGTGAGGCCGTGGTCTCTTCAGGCCCCTCGTCATTATCGTTGCCATCGCCATCGTCCCCAGGTTCCCCTCCCTCTTTGGAATTATCTGCTTCTTCCGTTGGATTCTTCTCTGCTAGCTCTTGCTTCTTTTTCCCCTCGTCATCGTTATCGGAAGTGTCGTCGTTATCCTCAGTGGCACTTGGAGGGGCACTTCCCTTCTCGGAAGGTTTTTTGTCTTCCTTGACGGTCCGCCGTCGCTGTCGGCGTTTCCGAGGTGGTGGCTCGTCAGCATCCCCTTCATCCCCACTCGATCGAGCACTGCTGTTTGCAGATCGTCGCGGTGCCCGTGGCTTGCGGGTACGCTTGCTTTTGACGGTCTCGACAGGTTGTTCTTCTGCATCATCGTCCGCGGCATCAGTCTTTTCGTCCGCAGTGTCCGTGGCCGAAGAAGCAGCAGCAGACAAGGGCTTTTTGGTTGGCTCAGACTCACTTTGGTCCTCCCCTTCACTGGAAGGTGCATCTTTCTTGCGGCGCGTGCGTCCTTGCTTCTTCTTCTGCTGCTCCATTTGCTGGCGTTTTCGCTTGAGTTTTAGACTGAGAGGCTCGTTATCGGAAGAATCCTCATCATCGTCGCTAGATTGCGAATGCGTATGGGCGGTAGAGGGCGGATGGACAGAATCTTCATCTTGATCGTCATCGTCAGAACCTTTCTTGCGCTTGGTCTGGCGACGGCGGACTTTGGCGGCAATGGCCTCCTCGTCCGAGGAGGACTCTTCAGGATCTTCTTCTTGTTGCTGCTGTTGCTTTTCATCGCTAGAATTGGATCTGCGACGTTGCTTACGCTTGGAAGGTTGAGCTTTTCTTGGAGCGGGTTTCCTCGTTCTCTTGGATCTTCGCTGCGACGCAGTGGAGGCTTTGGATCCGGTCGTTTCCGGAGCAGAAGCATCGTCTGCCTGACTTTCTGGCTCCTCCTCTTCCTCCGGCTCGTCTTCGACCTTGGCAGGATCGATCTCTGGGGGTTTCTTCCGAGTTCTCCTGCTTCGTCGAGCTGGCGCCATGGTGATACTTGGTAGAAAACGTATGTAGGGAACCTCACAACTCAACTACTACGAGTACCGGTAGAACGAGTACTACGAAAGCAAGTCAACGAACCAAGCCAACTGATGACACTGGTTCAAATCGACACACAACAACCTTTCCAAACAAACAAAGACCATTTGAGACAATACATACTTGTGATTCCAAAACGAAGGCATGGACTCAATATCTGCTCATGACAGAGTAGAGTACCTATAGAAGAAATGAAGCACAAAGTCCACGTACCGATGCCAACAATGGAAATGGTCTAGAGGCGAGTATTGTATTGCAGCAATAGCAAGGCCTCTCTAGTCAGAACAACTTGTTCTCGTCCTTCGTGTTGCAACCAAGATTGCGATTCTTGTAGAGAGACAACAAGGATGTGTTGTTGACAACAATTGTCCTTTTCCCCTTGCTACGGAGGAGTTGGATAGCAAGCACTCTTTTGTTGTTGCTCCCCCTATGCCCTCTTGCTGGGTCATTGCAATACAAATTTTTGAATTAAATTTATCGTATTCCAATTCTAACTATCAACAATAATAATGGCATTCTGCAAGATGGCCAACTTGCTCAATCCAAAAGATTCCATGTTCCTCGCATCGATGCCGGGCTCTCGTCATAACAATGTTCTCTAATGTTTGGCCAAACAACCCGTGGGGAAAAAGCTATGTAGTATTTACACGGATTTTTATAGTATGTCAACAGGTGGAGGATCAAGTCTAGTTGCTGGTTGGAGAAGACTTCAATAGTCCTCATCCAAGGTATCATCCACGGTGCATAGTGAGCCGCATTGCAGGAAAGAAACAAAAGGGGTGGAACGTTGGCCCGATCGACGAAATCGAGCCGATACACCACGAAACAACGTGCCTGCTCGAGATTCTCCGGACATTTTCTGTTCCAAGTGCCGGGAGATTTCACTAGCCTTATCCTCCCACGCCCACAAAAAGTTATACGATTGGGTCTTTTCACCATTCGCGCTGTCTGCAATCATGTTAGCAATCTTAATATCGTCAATGTCATCCACATGCCGGACTTTGATAGACCCAAACGACAGTTGTTGAACCGCTTGCAATGCGTTTGCAAACAACGACACTCCGTGCTTGTTTTCCCATGGACCTCCCCGAGTATTGACGCCCCGTTTCGGTTTCCGGGCGCGCAAAATGGGTCGATGGAAGATCTCGGGGTTGGGCGTGGCGCCGCTCTTGAGGGTGCCAACATCCACGTTTTCAGCTTTCGCCAATAGTTTCTCAGGGAAAGCAACGACTGGACGGTCATCCGTTGCAAACTGGAGGAAAGTCAAACGCAACAGGATCTGCTCTGCTGCGTGTAACCCAAGGTCGCTAGTAGCAGGAGCATCCTTGTAAGCTACCAAGATCTTGGCCACCAACAATCCTACTGTTTCCTCGCTCGAGTACATTTCGGGCAAAAATGGCTGATCGAACCCATGGTTGGACATCAAGTACAGGCAAAAGACAGCGTCCTCTGCTGTTTCAGCGTCAATTGAGGAGATTCCTTCCAACGAGTACGCAGCAATGACTTGAACTAAAAATGTGTTCAATGTCTGGTAGGCAAACGCAGCCATACGCCCTTGGTTGTCGGTGTGCGTCAAGAGGCATCGCAGCGCAAACAACACACGACTAAACGTGAACGTTGAGGCAGAGTACCCACCAGGCCCGTCCTTTCCCTTCTGTGCGAATGTATTTTGAAGGAGTTCCATCAACAAAGTAATGTCAGATTCACTCATGATCAAAGGGGAGTCCAACGGATTCGCATGTACAGTTGAGGCGCGAGAAGTCAACTTGCTTTGTCCAAAGTGACCTTGCGAGCCTAGCAGAAATGACAAGGCCATTCTCTGC